>CALNHX010004522.1:0-125935 GCA_940337035.1 Agriotes lineatus | reverse complement strand
AACGTTTGGTCCAAGATTCACATTAATAACAAGTAAAAAGTTATAGCGGTAAAAATCATTCAAGACTTGGAGCGATTAAATGATACATTCTGTACAAATTTACTTTTTTCTATAGCACATGTTAAAGTGTGCTTTTATCAACTCAAAACAAAAGGTCAAGTTTTACTTTAACAGCAAGGGTAGATAAAGTAGCACTTTAACATCAAGGATAGATAAAGTAATTTAATTTTCTAACTTTTGTTTAAATTAAATATGACAGCTTCGTATTATCGTAGCAACCCAATCTAGCTACTGACATTTTGAAATGTGATTGACTGTCATTATTTTCGTTTGAAATTGTTAAAGTTCTTGCTATAGAAAAAAATATTGTATTATACACAACGATAAAGTTATTTCTATCCACTCTTGAATCATTAACGTCTCGACTTCGTCTCGACGTTAAACGATTCACTCGTGGATAAAATTTTATCGTCTTGTATAATAAATTACTATTACTGGATTTTCCTTAGTTTTGTATGTCTTTATAAGCAGTTAAGCGTTTACGTTTGTCTAAACAGAAGAAAACACACATTCTTACATAAATTATCCAAATGTAGGAAGACTTCGAACGAAAATGGGGGGTTTTTACAAAAACATGTATGCTGCGGATTACGGTGGGATAGTTTTATCAGAGTCATAGCTTGAGTAGGTCTAGTATATGCAATTCTGAGCTACTCAATTATAATTACGATGTATACAGATGTGATAGAAATTTCTAAATAACAGGTAAAATTAGAAACGAGGGAAGTTTTAATAGCTATACTAAAAATATTAATCTAAACTTCGTAATCTCCAAAATATTTTCCTTGATTGTATTTGGGTGTCTTTTAAAATTTTTGGTGAAACATATGCAATAACTGTACTGTACTTTGAACCTCAATCCAAATTAGATGTCTGTAATTAATGCTTTGATATTATTAACCATTTTTTGGCTTTGCCACTTTGTCTGCTGACAGCTATAATCTAATTATATGTTGAGAACGTTTGGATGATTTTCGAAGCGTTTCCGTGCTGTAGGTTGTTTTTATTTTTTTCTTGAAAACTGTCAATGTTGGCATTTTCATTCTGTTTTCAACGACCGAAGTGATTCATTTTCGTAAAAAGGGACGTTTGAATTAATTTATTGAATAAAATGAATCTATATATTTACCAATGTATTATTTTAATTTAAACAGTTAGTTTTCACAATGTTATTATACTATAGTTAATTAATTAATTAATTTCTTACAATATGTAAATTACAAGTTTCGATGTCACAACGACAATCGTTTAATAATTATATAATAAACTGTCAAATAAACACATGTTGGCAGTTCTATCATGTTTAATATTAATGCAGTTAAAAAAAATGTATCTCGAATACGAAATGCTTTTGCATTATCAATCGAATTTTTAGGCTCGTCTTCGGTTCGCTAACATCTGTCATTTCGAATGCAAAAGTAGCATTTCGCATTGTAGATACAAAAATATCTATTTCCGTTTTGATCACCGCGGTTCTATTTTTAGAAACTAATTGGCTTCAAAGGGCCCTCTTTTGTTTTTTTTAACACTATTAATTAACAACCATTAAGTGGTGCATTCAACAGATTTCTAAATGTTTTACGTCAGTGTATTGCTAATAATCTTATGTAATTAAATGCGTTAAATGAGAAAATAAAGAACTCAGTTATGGTAGGTATTTGGAATTTTGCAGTTCGAAGAAAGATAAAATACATAGACACTTACCCTTTATTCTCAGCAGCTACCATTTTTCTACCACGGCTACAACTATTTATTTCGCACTCCACTTAATGCTTTCGAGCGGTCCGATCGCTTCCTTAATGTAGTGTGCAAGATCTGTATTTCACCACGTCATGCAATAAATTTGGCAACACCGATGGGCTACATAACGTGTAACAAATACAGATTTATACACAAACGGGCTAAATAACGAACTAAACATATCAACGGACTCGCATGGTCCTATTGATATAGAAAAAAATTAAACTTTTAAAAACATTACCCCTCTGAGGATGTTTTGGCTCGCATTGATAAAAAATTGCGTATAAAGTTATTTATATCTTCCGGACTGAATTTTTAAAGCCAGGTGGAAAACGGCCCAATAATGTAATGGGCTCAACAAGATACCATTTAGCGCTATATACCGGGTGTCAACGAATTTATTAGACAAGTCATATCTTCTAGAGTATTAGGTGTATTAAAATGAGATTTGGTACAGGTAAATGGTATAGGGAGAGGAGAATTTTCGCGTATTTTTCACTTTTCGGTCACTTCCTGTTTCACCGGAAATGTCTCCGATTTCGAATTTTTAAATGGAACACCCTGTATATTTTTGCATATTTCGATTTCAGAGACAATTTTGGATCAGAATGTGACATTTTAAAAAGTTTTTAAACCTACTTGATTTTTTTAGAGCCAGTTTTAATATGGCATCTAGGTGGCCATGATCAGACGCAAACTAATCTAAAGATCTCAGGTGATGTCAGAAAATTACAATCGCAAAGTTTGAGTGATTAGTATGATAGATAGGAATAAGACAAGTTGGCAAAAGCACGTTTTCTTGTCTATTTTTGTTCAAATGGCGACTCTTTTTTGACAAGCACTTTCCGAAAAGAGAATTTTTTGGCGAATCTAACGATACTAATTTATTTGCGATTGGATTAAAAATAAGCTCACAAGTTAAATATTTCTAAGCAAAATCCTAGATAATAATTTATTTACTTTTGTCAAGTGTGCCATGGATAAGTTTTTAAAATGTCACATACTGATCCAAAATTGTCTCAGAAATCCAAATATGCAAAAATATACAGGGTGTTCTATTTAAAAATTCGAAACGGGAGCCATTTCCGGTGAAACCGGAAGTGACCAGAAAGTGAAAAATATGCGAAAACTTTCCTCTCCCTATACCATTTACCTATACCAAATCTCATTTTGATACACCTAATACTCTAGAAGTTATGACATAGACCGTCATTATCGATCCCATAGGATATATTTACTGTACGCTGCGTAGCCCAATCATACGGTGTTGAGCCCTGGAGAGGGCTCATCAACGAATCAACGTGTATAAGTACTTCATTCAATTGAAAGGTGCACAAAGAATGCGTACACAAATTTTTAGCTGGGCTCATCAACGATATGGTTGTATATCGCTTATACAGCATCTAGTTCAGGGTACCGCTCACCAGGGGGCGCCATGTATATACACGAAAAACGTATACCGACATTGTTAAGCCCACTACACTCACCACTCGTTGTGTGGCCCGAAATTAGGCAACACTGTACGTTATGCTAAGAGTCTGACCTTTCGATGTAATCTTACACCATTTGATTAAATGAAAGTGTCGGAATTCTCTATTAAACTAATACATTACATATAATGTAGTTTTAAGGTACACAGGGTGTAGAAATGCTTTACGCACCATAGGGTTTTCAAAGGTAATTTTTTCATATGAAAATATTTGCTTCCCTAATTATTTTAGAGCAAACTTGTATGGAAGTTTTTTGTAGAGCAGAAAATTCTGTATCCATTTATGCCAGCATTTGTCATTTAAAATTTCTGAAAACGGAAAATTTTAAGAAGTAATATTACCATTTTTAGACAAATCAGTCGTGTCTTGAAATTATTGAACCATCTCAAAGCATCAACCAATTAGTTTGCTGTTTATTTGTTTGCATCTGTCAAATGTAGCTGCAATCATAGCACTTATTGCACCAGATCTGCTTCCAGCATACCACCACTTCACAATTTGCACTGATTTTTAAAAAAATGATAATTCTAGTTTCTTTCTTTATTAGGTTTTCTGACGTAAAATGACAAAAATGATGGCATAAATGGATGCAGAATTGTTTGCTATACAAAAATCCTATGTACAACTTTACTCTAAAATAATCAGGGAAACAAATATTTTCATGTAAAGAAACTACCATTGAAAACCCTATGGTTCGTAAATCATTTCTACACTCTTATATATTAATAAATGTTGAATCAATTAGGATTTTGTATTGAAATATTATTTACTTTAAAGAATTTTTATATGACAATTATTTGATACGAGTATTAGTAGGGTTCCTGTAAAATAAAAATCGTCTAGAATAATAAAGGATCGTAATCAATGAATATAAATAAATGACTATTTATTTTAAACAGAAACATAGAAATTCTTTGTAAGCGTTTTAATTTTCACATAACACGTTAGTATACATCCCACTGTACATGCATTTTACATTTGTCACATGAACACGCAAAGCAACGCTTTTGCTGCTGCAATGAACGCATTCCTCATTTTCAACGTTACTCAAATCTAAGCTTTCTAACACCCGTATTCATAGTCGTTCGCCAGCGGATCGCCGGCGACTCGCCGGAGTTTCGTTTTGACAGAAACTGACACAAAATCTAACCTGCTAACCTCGAATTTGACATAGACGTACAGTGCCTCCAACATACTATTCATAACGAAACTCTGGCGAGTCGCCGGCGATCCGCTGGCGAACGACTATGAATACGGGCGTAAGTGTCGTAACCTATAAAATAATTTTCATCTTTTATATTTAGCTACCGCAAACACTTAAATTTCCGGCACGTGACTGTATAGTAGAGCTTACAGAAGTATAAGATTGAGCTAAAAATAATAGTTATATATTTAATATACACTGACCGCCAAAAAGTTGGCATAATATGGGAAAAGCTTTTATTTTAGATTTCCCAAAAAAAATTTGTACGTCAATAATTTGTGCTTGTCTAAAAACTTATTTATCCCCTATCATATATACCGACTGATTTTTACTTATTTAGAAAATGGAATTTTTCAAAATTGTCAAAATACAAAAAGTGATATTTTCGGAAAGTAAGTAAGATTTCAATGAGACTTTTTTAGAGTGTGTTATTTTTAGGTAAGTGAACAATCTCAAGGCCAGAAAATACCTATTTTTTTTAACTTTAGCTAAAAATATTTTTTTTAAGTTTTTTAAATATGTTTCAAAATTTCACATATCAAGACTTCAAATTCAATTTTTTATGTGCAGATTACAGCTTTATAGAAAATGTCAATTACTTTTTTACTTCTTTTTACAATAAAGGAAGTATTGGATTCACCCCAAAAAATCGAAATTGAGTTTTCAACAGATCTTCACGTTTTAGAGTCCCCTGATCCCAAAAAAACATATTTTTTTCATTGGTCTGTCTGTCTGTCTGTCTGTCTCTGTGTCTGTCTGTGAACAGAATATCTCAAAAACGGAAAGAGGTATGGCGTCAAAACTTCATATATAAGTTTAGTGTACTATGTAGATACAACGGCAAGCTTTTGAAGAAAATCGCATAACCGGAAGTATGGTGTTTACTCTTGTGATTTTGCAGTTTTTTTCGATTTTTTCAAAAACGGCTCCAACGATTTTTTTTAAACTTTACATTCTTATTACATTTTTAATGTGTATCGATGTGAGATAGGTGATTTTCCAGTTGAATACTTCTAAAATGAGTTTCTTTTGTTTTTCCTATTTTTTTATTAACTCCTATTTTAAATAGAACACCCGGTATATTATTACATTTTTGAATTCAGCTTAAAATTCTAGAGAAAATTTGTCTCTCGAACTAATACTCTATTTTGTACCGTTTTTGTAGAATTTGTAATTTTTTAAAATTTTTGACCAATGTTCAAAAATTAAAAATCAAATTATTGGCTAATTATAAGATCACTGTAAAAGGAAGTTGTGTGCATGTATCACACCAGATTTTTAGATTTTTTATTATTTACCGAACAGTAGTATGTTTGTATAATTTTTACGTTTTTTATGCAAAACGCTTTTTAGGAGAAATATTTTTCAATTCTATTTCATATCTATTTAAATGGCTGCTAAAAACTCTAATCTAGCCCTGTTAATGAATTACTGTTACAAAAATCCTGTAAATGTTTTTTTACAGTTGTCTAAATGCGGAGATCTTTTAGAAGATCTAAATTGGATAAAGAACATCTCGTCATGTAAACAACTGTAAAAGAACATTTACAGGATTTTTGTAACAGTAATTCATTAACAGGGCTAGATTAGCGTTTCTAGAAGGGATTTAAATAGATATTAATTAGAATTGAAAATTATTTCTCCTAAAAAGTGCCTTGCATAAAGTAAAAATTATGTAAACATATTACCTTTCGGTAAACAAAAAAATCTAAAGAATTAATTAACATTTTATATTATTTTTACCAATCATAAATCTTTAAAGTTTTTACATAAAAAAATTTGAATTTTAATATTAAGTTCAGGTATGCGAAATTTTTAAAAATATTGAAAACGTTTAAAAATAAATTTTTAGCTAAAGTTAAAAAATAGGTGTTTTCTGGTCTTGAAATTGTTCAGTTAGATAAATTTTACTTCATTTCCAAAAAAGCTTTTGGATTTTAACAATTTCAAAAAACTATTTTCTAAATAAGTCAAAATCACTCTGTATATATGATTGGGGCTAAATAGGTTTTCAGACAAACATCAATTATTGCCGTAAAAAGCTGTTTTGAAGAATCAAAAATAAACATTTTCCCATGTTATGCCGGCTTTTTGGCGGTCACTGTATACTAAACCAACTATTAAATCACAGGTTTTTGGTTACGTATTCTCGCTTTTTTTAGAAAGGCTGTAAAAATTTGCAGCTGTAATGGGGGGAATGGAATTTTATTTTATATATAACCAAAAAAAGCCTTTCTTCCCATAGGGTGTAAAGGTTAACATTTCACACGTCATATCGGATACAAATTTTGTCTTCTTAGCCTCCGCCCAGCTTACTTTTCGCTTCTTGAGTATAACCGCCACTTCATTATTCCAGGTCTTCTTTGGCCCTTCCTCTTGTGTTTTTCTTTTGTACTTTGGCTTCCCATACTGCTTTCACTGTTTTACTGTCCTTCATTCTGGTTAGCTGTCCAAACCATTTCAATGTCTGTGTTTGTAGTCTGTCCTTTAACGATTCCACTCCTAATTCTGCCCTGACAATTTCGTTTCCCACTCTGTCTCTGTGTGTGATGCCTTTCACTCTTCTTAGTTACTTCATTTCCATGACCTACAGTTTACTTTTTTGCGCATTTGATAACACCCAGCTTTCGCTACCATATGTCAAAATAGGTCTGTAAACTGTTTTGTACACTACCATCTTTGTTTTCCTCGATATTTTTTTTTTTTTAATTTTTTTTTTAATTTGTTTATTGTGCCTCAACTGCCATGGTTTTTGGCACACTAAATGTATTTATAATAATTTAAATAAACCTGTATCCTTAAGATATGCTAACATATCTAATTAGATATTATTTTTGTCGTTTAAAATGTCTTTTAGGGGGTAGTTTAATTTATATTTTGTTCTAATGCTGTTGTATTTTATACATTCACTCATTATATGTATTATGGTCACCGGTACTTTACACATGTCACAAATTGGCGGAGGTTGTCTCTGAAGTAGGTACCCCTGGGTTAGTAGACTATGTCCAATCCTAATTCGCGTTAAGCAGGTTTCTTCTCTTCTAGTTAATCTTTTTGAAGGGTTATATCTTTCTATGTCTTCTTTAATATTCCTCAGTTTATTATTTTCTACGTTTTTCCATTTTTTCTGCCATTTTTCCCGAATACTCTTTTTTATATAAGCTTTTGCGTCGTCCATTGTGATTTTATCTTCATCTGTTGTTGGTTTTCCCGCTGCCTGCTTGGCAAGATTATCTGCGACGCTATTGCCATGGATCCCTATGTGTGATGGAATCCACACATAAATTATCTCCTTTCCTGTTTTTTGAAGGTCATTAGTAAAATCTGTAATTTCCTTTACGTATGGATTCGAGGATTGCATGTCTAATGATTGGAGTGCACTGAAGCTGTCCGAAAGTATAACGTGGTTTCGGTTGTCGGATTGCTGAATGTAGTGTAGCGCTTTGATGATGGCATAGAGTTCGGCCGAAAATACTGATGCGTTATCACTTAACCTATAGATTTCCGAATAATTGTTCGTCTCACTAAAGAATGCACTTCCCGTATGTTCGTTAATTCGCGACCCATCAGTATATATATGGCAAAAGTTAGTGAACTTGTTCAGTATTTCCGCTAATTCATTTTTAAAATTTGAGGTGGGGTAGTTTCTTTTGGGTGTTGAGTAAGGTGTAAGATAGGTTTAGGTTGGTGTGAGAGCCAAGGAATAATGGAGAACGGATATGTTTTGAATGTTGGGTAGTTTTCAAAGGTATTTTTTAGAATGTCATTTGCAGTGATTAAACATGGCCGCGGGCGGTGTGGGAATTGGTTGTACAGATTTTGATATTGTGGGTTTGTTGCCATTTCGTGGTTTGGGTGATTGGTATTTGACAAGAGTGTGACAGCGTAGTTCATCGATTGTTGTTGTAATCGAAGTTTCGGTGGTATTTCTCCTGTTTCGCTGTAGAGACTGGTCTTTGGGCTTGTTCTAAAAGCACCCGATGCTATTCTTAATGCGGTGGTACTTATTGCTTGTATTGTCTTTAGAATATTTTTGTTAGCGGAGGTGTATATTATGCTTCCGTAATCGATTTTAGATTGAATTAAGGACTTGAAAATTTGCAAAAGGGTTTGTTGATTAGCTCCCCAGTCATTATTTCCAGCTATTTTCATAATATTTAATGATAGTTGGCATTGTATCCGTAGATTTTTTATATGTGGTACAAACGTCAGTCTTCTGTCGAAGGTCATGCCGAGATATTTAATTTCATTGACGTATTGCAATTTAATGTTGTTAAGTAAGATGGTAGGACTTTCTTTTGTTCGAAGTTTTGTAAAATGGATACATTTCGATTTTTCTACTGAAAATTTGAAGCCTGATTTAGTAGTCCAGTCGAAAAGTTTGTCTGTTGTGCTTTGAAGGTGGTTTTTAATGACTGAGATGTCTTTATGTGAACAATATATCATCAAATCGTCTGCATATAGGAGACTTTTCACTGGGTATTCTATATTTTCTAAGATCCCGTTTATTGCAAGTAAGAATAGAGTAACACTTAGAATTGATCCTTGTGGGATTCCATTTTCTTGTGGGTATACTTCTGACAATGTGTTGTTTGCCTTAACTCTAAATTCACGGTTTTTAAAGAAATTGTTGATAAAGTGGAGCGTTTTTCCTGTAAAACCGGAGTCTATTAGGAGTTTTATAACTCTGTATCTCCATACCGAATCGTAGGCTTTTTCGATATCAAATGTTATTGCTATGAGATGTTCCTTGTTAATATTACCGTTTTTTATATCTGTGTCCAGTCTGCTAATTAAGTCAATGGTGGCCCGCTGTTTCCTGAAGGCTGTTTGTATATTATTTAATATACTAGCTTAAACCCCGCGGCATATGCCGCATTTAAAATGTAGGACGAATTTAATAACTTTTGTTGCACTAAAGAAAGTTTTAAAAGCACGCTAGAGATTGGCAGTAAGGAAAAGTTCCAAAAAATATATTTTCAAATGGAAAGTCTCTGTAAAGGAAACGCTTGCCCCTGGAAGGCGTCCTAATTAATATGACGTTGTTGGAACGCAGTCAAAAAAAAATCCGAAAAGAATTAATGCTCTTGTGACTTATGAGATTATATGTGAGAATTATTTGCTCCATCGAAATAATTTTCAGCTGCCTGCAATCTGTGTTTCTTTTCAGGTTTAAGCCGTTGAGCGCCATAAAAATATAAATGCGGTAACTCAAGTCTCCAGTTACGCCGTTACTGATATTGTTAAATAACTCGATTAATTATTATTTCTTTGGCATTTTAAACTGGCATTATTATTATTATCTTTATAATAGCAACCATAAGTAACTGTTTATAATGTTTATATGCTAGCGAGTTAATTTTCTTCTTAAATCGCTAGTGAATTAATAGTAGATTGCTCTACAAGTTAAGAAAAGTGAGAGTTTTCCAGCAAATGTAAAAGTTTTACGTGAGCATGGAATTTTCCAATGTGTTAAACATGCAATTTTTCCGTGTAGTTGACAAAAATATCTTTTTAAATAATTTTGGTCAAAGTATGGAAGCGCAATGTTTACTGTACTGTATAAATATAAATAACCAATATACATTATAGAATACTTGAAAATGGATGAATCTGTTATTAATTCATTTAGTTTCAATTTAAACTGCAGTGTTCTATAGCAGCTACTTGGCGCATTCGGTTACTTATTTAAAAATAGACCTGCGTTTTTCACATATCTCAGCGGTCGTGCTTTTAAAAACATGATGTTTGTATTTACTTATTTTACAGTACTGCAATTAAAGTGATAATAAATAAATCGATCAAATATTTATTTGCTTTTATTTTATATTCCAATACCAATATAATACAAAATACTATTACTTTCACTTATACTACATAAAGGGCAATGCCGTTCAGTATTAGGTACAGATGTTAAGCCAATAAAAATCAGATAAAACCATTCCACGGAACAGTGCAAATTACAGCAAGCAATCATAGGCGTTCCATTATCAGGACCCTTACACAAACAATATATACTGTTATCTTTAGTTTGCGTGGCTACGAGAGCAGTGGTCCTTGTTTCCGTACTACTACTTTTATTACAAAACATTAAATTTGTACCATTATTAACATTTAACGACTCTTTGAATACATTCCAATCAGTATTAGCTGCAGCATCCTTAACTGCTTTATTTGTGAAATATTTACCGAGAAGTAGGGCATGCAATACCCAACTGAATTTTCAATCCCGGGATTTCGGTATTGAAGTAATTCTATCTGGATCCCGGTATTCAATACCAGGATTGCCGGTGTTCAAACCGGGATTCCCTGTTTTCAGTACCGGTATTTCCAGTATGCAATACCGGGATTTCCGGTGTGCAATACCGGGATTTCCTGTTTTCAGAACCGGTATTTCTAGTATTATCCATATATATCATAGGCTTGTAGGTGTATAATAGGTAAATATGCAAGCAACAGTGACAACACAACTGAACACAGTTTACGCCGTTTATGGACACATTTGCTAACTGCTACTACCCTGAACCATACTAATTATTATCTATCAACATGTTGCTCCATGTCTGGCGCCGGCCAGGCCGGGTAAGGCGACTCGCAGACTCTGCGAACTGCGACGCAGTGCACACAAAAGCAATCCCAAAAATATCGAAAATTCCGGTATTGGGGAAAAATACCGGGATTGAAATACCGGATAAAAAAATTAGGGATCCCGAGATACCGACATTTTGGGATCCCGGGATTGGATGCCCTACCGAGAAGTTCTGGCATCATCACATTGTTAAAAAACTTCATAGCAATAGCGCTTTCTTTTTCCCAAAATACCTCATTGAAATGTATTCTTTCACGGAAAAAATGTTTACTACTCCATACCACAAAATCACAGTAATTAACTCCAGTAATAGCGAGTTGCATTTGTATCTGGTAGTAGTAGCCATGGTTATAATCTAATTTAAATTCTTCATCCTTTTTTTTGTACACCTGAACATTTTAGAACATTTAGGTCATCTATGCCAATGTCCTTTGCGCAATAAAGACACTTAATTTCGACAACCCCCATTTCACCACCAAAAGGGCAAATTCAGATTACTATTTAAAATAGCATCTGCTTTTCCACTTAGATAACAAATATTAAATAATTAACGACACTAACTGTAGAGCAATAATATTGTAATGTTAAACATATACAGTGTGTCCCAGGATTGATGTTACAAGAGGTGAGATGGTCTAAAAAATTTTGAATTTTATTTTAAGGTTCTGGGATTCGGTCCTGCTTGGTTTGAAAAGAATTTTAAGAATATTTTCAGTTTTTGAAAAACAAGTAGGCCTTGACAGGAAAGCGAAAACTATTTTATTTTCAGGTAAAGTACCCTTTGTGTTCATGATACGGCAAAATTTTATTAAGAAAAATTGTTTAGAATGATAATTATGGCCCGATACAAAATTTCAGAAAGATCTGCCGACTTATAAAAAACCGTTATTTTTGAGATAATTGTATGTTAATTTCAGGTAAACTACCCTTTTTGTTCATGATACGGTAAAATTTTATTAATAAAAGTTGTTTATAATGACAAATGATAACCCTATACAAAATTTCAGAAGGATCTGTCGACTTAGATTAAAACGTTATTTTTTGGATTAAACAATAGGCTACTTGCACCACTCACAGATTTAGGTAAAGTTGTGCGAGAAATGTGTGTTTTATCATAAAACAAAATTATAATCAGCAAATAATTGTTGTTAGTCATGGTATAAACAAAACAAGTTTAAATAATAATTACAACGCTTAAAACGTATTTGCGCATGCGCCAAATTGCTACGTCACTTTACAGTTGTTTTGCCGCGCGTTACTGTACTAACCCCGTGTATTAATTCAGTGTTTAGTTCTGCATAATAAGTTTTGTTATGGAAACGACGAAAATGGTTCCTAAGTGGTGTATAGTGCCAGGCTGTGTAAATACAACATCAAGGACCCCCGATAAATTATTCTTTTATGTGCCTTTGGAAAGCAAAAGGCGAACTTCATGGATAAAGGCGGTGCGACGTGATCCTTCACAGTTGTCAAAACATTCTTGTCTGTATGTCTGCGAAGCTCATTTTAACGTAAGTAAATTAAGTCCAGTTAATTTTTAATAAGTATGTACTACTCGGTATTATACATTAGTACTTAACCTACAAAATTGTAACAACAAAATATTGTCTTACACTTATTTTATATTGCAGTTGAAAGAAGACATGGAGAACTATGTTAAGTTTAAGCTTATGGGCGGCCAAAAGAAATTAAAACCAACTGTAATCCCACATATTTTTGCTTGCCAAGCAGATAGGAAGCGTGCTGCACCTAGAAGCCCTCGAAAAGCTGCTGCAAAACGTTCGCAACGAGCAACAATACAGGAAATTTTATCTGCTGCTACAAGTATCAACACTGAAATTTCAGAAGCTGTAGAGATGTCAGAGGATGGCAATGTACCAAGTACATCGACTTCAAGCATGGAGATTTTTACTCGGGAGCAGTCGACACAAACTATTTCACCACCACGCAAGTATTACCGAAGTGAGATAATCCAGTGCAATTTAGTGACTATCAAAAGTATAGCATGTTCCCCATTTAAGTTAAGTGTAGATCGTGCTACATCTCCAACGTCAAAAGTCGAGACCGTCTCTAGAAAATTACATTTTTCCAATTTTTCTAATAGCAATTCTGAAAATAATATTACTTCAAAAAGAAGACATTTGAAAAACATGACAGTTTTACTTCAACATCAGAATTTGATAGTTCATTTTCACTATCAAGCGAAACAGAATATGATGATGAACAGAACGAAGTAAACGAAGAAATAAAGGAACTTTCGTCTAGGAGAATGTTAAAGTTGCTTCCTCTAAAGTCGAGATATTACATGGGTCTTCCCGAAGATTGCTACTATATTATTAATTTACTTCAAAAATATAATCCAATAACTGTTGTTAACATATATGTGACACTTAAAAAGATTAGAACTGGCTTGCCATTTTCTGAACTCGCTGATGACTTTGGAATGTCCGAAAGCAATGCTAGTAGAATATTTGCAAAGTCAGTTACAATATTAAGCAAAAATTTAAAACGATTCATTACGTGGCCTATAAAATCAAAAATAAAGGAATCATTGCCTATTGCATTTATAGCTTATTATAGTAACGTACAATGTATAATCGACTGCTTGGAAATTGAAATTGATAAGCCAAGCAATTCAGTTCACCAAAGTCTAACGTGGTCAGAATATAAAAAAGCAAATACACTGAAGTATTTAATATCCGCCACACCAAATGGAATAATAAATTTAATATCTACTGGTTATGGAGGAAGGGCTACAGATGCAATCATTGTAGAAGAAAGTGGCTTTCTCGAAACATTGCCACCTGGAGCTGCTGTTATTGCAGACAGAGGCTTCAAGCACATAGAACATTTGCTGGTAGAAAAGGGATGTTCATTAATACGACCGCCTAGTGTAGATAAAAATATAAGAAGCTCAAATGCTGATGTGTTAAAAACTAAATCAATAGCGAGTCTACGAATTCATATTGAACGTGTAATTCGAAGATTACGAGAATTTAAAATATTAAAACCCCATTCGTGTCTCAACACAAACCTGCTTAAATACACTGATCATATGATTGTTATTGCTTGTGCATTTATAAATATGCAAACTGCTTTAATTAAATAAATTATTAGGTACCTTTAAAACATAGTTTTATTTATTAAGTAGGTATGTAATCTGTATTGTACATAGAATTTTACACATTATAATCAATGCAGTAGCTATATCGTAACTCAAATGGATTAATGACAAGTAGAAGGATCACACTAAAAAGTTTGAATGTTTTGGAATTTACATTTTTTAGAAAAAAAATGATTTTTCAATCAAATTTTAGAACATTTTAGAAATCAAAATTATAATAAGTGGTTTTTTCAGCCACAGAATATTTTTACATCATGTCACACACCAAAAATATTTGTTTACCTATTATATGTATTAACAGAAATAGAAAACAACGCTTTTTTGTTTATTGTAAACAAAATTAAAGCTGGTACATTCAACACTGAAACACAATTATAATAACTTGCAGTGACACTGTAAAATTTTACATTTATTACAATATATTACAATTCTAAATAGCTATTTAAGTCACAAGGAATGTAAGGACCTATTAACATTTGGGGTAGGCAAGTACAAGCCAAGACGAAGTCGCGGCTTGTTGCCTGCCGAAAATGTTAATAGGCGATACATTTCGAGTTATCTTATTATATTTTTCCCGCTGCTTATCGAAATTTTCCTAGATTTCTGAAAAAATCGTTTGGTTTTAAATATTACTTAAAAATAGTTACACGCTTATCCCTAACAATAAAAATTAAAAATGCAGTTATTTGTTCGCAGATGCTAATAAAATAGGAAAAATATTTTTTTTCCAAAAGTTCTCAGCTTCTAACATTGTTTGTTTAATGTAATTTGCATCATAGCCCACAGAAATAAAATTAACTTTTTGGTTTGTTTCAAAGTTAGCATCTGCAACAGCAAAAATGCAATACGATTTATTTAAAAAATGCATTTGCATTTGTATTTGAGCTCTATACTTGGCCGTAACTTTATTTTGTGATGTTATATAGCTTGACACTGCTTTGTCTGTAGAGGGGCACTTCACTTCAACAACGAAATTGTCACTCACTGCATCTGGTGAAGCTCCGAAAATAGGGTGGTTCTTTGAAAGTACAATTCCCACAGAACTTAATTTGGTCTTCATATTTTTTTCGACAATTTGTAATACCTGCTTTTCTAATCGTCTACCCCTTTCCATTGCTTTGGTATCCCTCAGTTTTGTAACTCCAATTACCTGTTGCACAAATGAGCCACATTCAGTTTTGCAATGTGCAGCATTATATAATTTCGAGGCGGTTATCCTCCCATATCGTGAACGATGCCACAAACTGTCTTCGGCTTGCATTAGGGTACAATATGCAGCTTCCTTGCACAAATCTTCATTCATGTGCTGCTTGGTGAAGGTGATGAAATCATCATATAGGGCTCCACCACTGCTAACAAATTTTAATAATAAACCGTACAAATCCAGGCAGCTATACTTGGGTTCTTTAAACAGTTTAAATATTTCGCCAGCTGCTTTGTTTTGTACTCCTAAACGCATTGCCTCCTGATAAAAGTTACCTTGATCTTCTTCAACGGGTATATCCCCAAATTCTGCCACAGTAAAAAATTTTAGCGATGTGCCCACTTTTGACAGTTGCGACTTCTTCCAATAGCACTGGACTTCTGTGGGTGCGGGTTCTTCGCTCCTCCTATGCATCCACATAAGTACTGCTACAGCATGCTTGCATCCACCTGTAAAAAATTTTTTTTTAAATTTTAAAACAGATTAATAACAGATTATTATTAAATTACCAGCTGATGCAGCGCAGTCCAAACATTCCACCTTCTCTACTTTACTCTGCTTTTCATTTACTTGTAACACCACATTATAGTTTTTCGCTCTCACTCTGTGTTCAGGACAAATTCTGCATTTCACGGTGCACAATTCACCCTCTCGTCGGAGCTGCACATATCCTATGGCTGAGTCACCGTAACTTTCACGTCCAGCACTAACAACAAAACAACAATAATAATAGCACCAGAACTACAGAACTAATTCTATTCAACATAAATTAAAATAACTAACTTGAGTTTTAATTTCAATGCCAGATAAATATTTTAGCTTACAACTTATTTTTTACGGTAATCTTGTATTGTACGACGCCACCGATGAACTACTGTTCCTAGAGTCAGTAATCTTGGAGGGAGGGATCGCTAACATGTCAAATACCTTACACTATTGCCAGACCTTTGTTTACTTGTACAGCAATTTGGGGTCTAATTCGTTTTAGTTTGCATGTTTATCGTGGTCCTAACATCAATGTCGAATAGAGGTGTTCTAGCTCCAACTGTTTTGTGAATGAAGATAACATTTTGACACTAAACCATATCCGTGATTCTTGCAGGTGTTGCGGTTAGGGTCAAACTAAAATGTATTGAACGGTTGACGAAGTGGGGATTAATACATAATTTCCTTCGGTGTAAATGCTGTTAGGTAGATATGGCGTTTGTTTAACGATTGTTCACGATTAAAAGCAAACTAAAAATAATTTGGCGCCAAAAGCTGTTGAAGCCAAACAATAAAGGTCTGGCAACGTTTTAAGGTAATTTTAATCGAAACGATCAGCTGTTCGCGCCTCCCTCCAAGATTACTGACTCTAGGAACAGTAGTTCATCGGTGGCGTCGTACAATACAAGATTTTTAAAACTTACCTATTCTCTGTAACACCACGAATTTCACAGGCAGAAAAGCAGTCATTGTTTAATAGGATTGATAATAATGAAAATTGTGCAGTGCGAAACGCATTGATTGCCTCTGTTTTTGCCAGATAAAATTTCCATGCAAATCTTAGGTTATGTCACACAAAAGCACACAAAATTAAAATGGAAAATATAATAACGAATACTCACTTTTCTACAACAGAAATGAGGGTTTCCTTCTTCGTAAACTAAAGGCCAGCTGTCAACACGACGATTTTAGCCCTGTTGCCAGATTTACACTGTACGAAATAAATTTGTAGAAACGGTTTCAAAATGTACCAGATTCGTAGAATTGTACCAGTTCTGGCAACGCTGCTAATATCAAGACCACGCCCACAATCGAACTACACATAGACCACGCGCATGCATGTTTGACCTTGGGAAGTGTTCTGCTTTATTATAGAGTTATGATGATAATAAAGACAAGTTACAAGTGATTCAAAACAAAGTGCTTCGAATTGCTATCAGTGCGCCTTGGTTTATTCGTAACGCCCAAATTCACTAAGAACTAGACTTTCCAACATTGGACCAGGTTAATAGCAAAACCTCCAAGAAATTTATTGATGGTGTACATAAATATCCAAGTACTCATTAGGAATTAAGAATATACATACACGCCTTAAGCGTCGCTTTTACCACAGGATATTTTCCTGACTACAGACAGCTCAAGCGAAGAGATTGAGTAAAAATGCATTATACCACGTTATGAATAGTTAGTATATGTATGCTTCATAATATTTTAGTTATTGTTTTTTAATAGCTATTGTTAGTTATTCTAAGCTAAAAATAGTCTAATAACATAACCTTGTATGACAGCAATTGTCGATCTGGTCTTTTCAATTAAAAAAAATATATTTTAAATATTTTTCCACATGTATAAAAATAAGTAGTCCATCTGGTAACAATATTCTATTCTGCCAAATGATAGTAAATTGGTTTATTTATAACTATTAAATAATAAGTGCATTATATATCCAACTCTAAATACAAAAGCGGCTCATATTACACAAGTGAAATATGAAGTTTCATATTCCACAGGGTTTTTATTAGTAGTATGCTACATTGTCTATAACTAACATTAACGACGAGGTTATCAGGTTAAGTTTGGCCTCAGTTTCGACACAGACTGGCGCAAAACATAACCTGCTAACCTCGAATGTGACACAGACTTACAGTGTGACCAACTATATACATAGTTGTAGATAATATATTGTATTTGACACCCATATAATGGGTGTATTACACTTGGATGATTACAACACTTTCCTTCGCTTCGTGTGTAAACTTCATTCTCGTGTAATGTAGCCAATATTATATACTTGTTAAATAAAATACTATTATAAGTTCATGTTTGATAAGCCTGTAGTGTCACTTGTTTCTGCCTAATACTCTTACATCGTTCACTACCATTTTTTTCCTGAATTCAGGGTGTAAGACATGGAAACCAGGTCTTTTTAACTTATTCGAAGTACTCTAAGCCAATTCTATTGTAACCCGACTTTATTTCATAGTTCACTGTGTAACTTTATAATATTTGTTCTTCTTCCTCTTATTATAGGCCAATGGCCTGTTTTAACCACAAAGTGGTTCTATGAGCCCTCTTTGTTCGTAGTCCCGGTAGGTGGCTAGCCTTGCCCGTCGAACTTGAGGAGGAGTTCCTTTGTTTAGGGGTTAACGACTACCACAGGTGTTAGCCTGGTAGCCGGGGATCAAAGTTTGTTGGTTTTTATTATTTCTTTTTTGGGCCGCAAATCATCAATTTCCTGGTAAGATTTTAGGTACGCCATCCGCCCCTGAAACTTACATTGTTTTAGGCAAACTAATAATTACTATATATAATCAATAAAAAAATGCTCTCTACTCGAACGATTAGATAAAAACTAATTAGCAAAAGCGACACCATAATTATGTTGTGCTAAATAAAGAAAGATGTTTCTTTATGTAGAAAGTAATGTAATTCTTTCGAGTGTATTGTAAAATGATTTGACTATGCATTCGCATATTTCATAGATTTCATATTTAGCTATATATTTTACATAATAATTATTAAGTAGTATCTACAAAATTGAATTTTGTTAGCAATATATCAGTAAGATAACCAATGTATTAACGATAAAATGAAAAGGTTGGAGGTCGTCCCACTTATATATAATATATGAGGCCAGCAAACAATGGCGTAACAATATCAACTTATACTTTTTAGTAAATATGAAGAAAATGAATAGTAGCACTATAGCAATGTTTGGTCATTAAATTGTCTTCGAGAAATGTAGATATACCAGTAGATAGGTCATCAAGTCAAATTCAAATTTTGAATCTACAACGGAATTTTCAAGACTGCCTGTTGTTACACACCATTGGTTGAAATATTTTTCATAAATTTACCATATAAGAAACTAACAATAGTAGACACATAAACCTCTTCTCCAATTAAAAGGAGAATATATGAAAATGACAAACTCTAGCAACAACTTTATTTTATATTAATTTGCTTAAATATACGGAAGTATAATAATAATTATCTGTAGTCATACTCCGAATCAATTTGTTTCTAGGATAGGACTATAATTAAACTTCTGACATCATGACAATAATAAATGTTTTGAATAGAAATTTTAATTTAGTTACGTACACTTACTGCAATAAGGTCAATAAGTTCAAATGCTGTTTTTAATTTGTTGTGGCAAACTGGGCAGGATTACAAACCAGTTGTGCACACACTTCGTCATCGCTCACGAATACAAATGCAGTGATATCATCTGCTAAACTGTCAGTTCGAACTTGCTCAAAAAATATGAAGATTTGGTGTCTGTTTTTTGTCGTTATTGGTCACTTACATCTTTTAAATGCATGTAAGTATTCAAATTTCATTTTTGTGCTAAACTTTGACCCATTAATTACCTTCACAGCTTCTGCCTGTACCACTCCAAATTCTGAGGAAGCGAAGTGTGTCTCCATATTATCATGTGAAATTTTACAACAAGCTTTAAACAGTGACGATGCCACAGCAAAGGGGTTCGTGAAAGCTTCAAAATGTGGAGATGACTTTATGGTCTGTTGTGGTACAATGGGAAATTTTCAAGCGAATTTAGTCACAAAAGCCCCGGAATTATCAGTCAATAGAAATAACATCCAAAGTTTCACTACAACGAAAGAGGGTAGGCGAGAATATATTTTAAGGAAAGTTTTACCTACATTGGATTATTGCGGGTATCAGCATTCGGATGACTATTTTATCGAAAACAATGAAAACCAAACATCAATTTACGAGTTTCCTTGGGTAGTGCACATCGATTATCCGGGCCATTACACTTACCATCGCCCAACTCCTGGTACAGAATTTAAATGTGTAGGTGTGCTGATATCAAGCAGCATTGTGCTGACCTCTTCTTATTGTGGCGGTTACGGATCGTAAGATTTGGCATTCTGTATTTGCGCGAATGATGAAATAAAATTTATGTTAGGGTAACGATAAAGATGGGACAGTATCATAAACGCAATGCAACTAGCTGCACCAGTAGTACACAGTATGGCGAGGAATGTACTGATCCTGTGCTAACGGTTGAGGGTAGAATAAGATCCATTCCCAACAGTGGTTTAGTCTTGTATTTTTTACCCAAGAATGTTACTTACTCAGGTAGGCATCAAAATAGCATATCTGGGCCGATACACAGCTATGTTTCTTTTTAGATTATGTTAGACCAATTTGCTGGCCATTTGAAGAGTCCCACAGAGCTAAAGCTGGAGATACGGTATATACATCTGGCTGGGGCGAAAGAGACATTAAAGGTAAAACAAGATCATATAAATTACGCTAGACATATGTAAACAATGATATTATAATTAGGAAGCAAAGTAACCCTAAAAAAACGAATTTCCCATGAAGTAAGTGCCACTGAAGATTTCCAATTAAGAAAGAAAAGCAACAATGAGTCTAATATATGCGAAGGCGATCAAGGAGGTCCCGTGATGTACGTCACTAGAAGAAAGCAGTGGTTTCTTAATGGAGTAATTGATACAACACCCTGTAACAGCACGCAGCCAACACTGGCTATTAGAATAACATCTGAAGTACTCGAAAATATGGTGGATCCTATTTTCTCCTACATTTTCTATGGCTAATTATTATTATTATTATTCAAGCTTAATGTATCTGTGTGATACAACATGGATTTCCAGTGATTAGTAGTAGCTGGATTTATATTTGTTGATTGTTTTAGCCCTGTTTATTATAACCAAATACAATTTGATAAAACTTTCCCAGTGGCATTACTTATCGTGAATCATATGTTATTATCATTGTTTTCCAAAAATGTCTGTAATGCGTAACTTAATGGTTTTCTTTAATTGTGTTCTAAACATATAATTCTATTACTTATTTTGATTTCCGAAGCTGGATACTAGGATAGGTCAGATACGAAGTGGAATTTACCTTAAAAATGTAACTTATTTCTAATAAACAAAAAATACTGTTGTTATTTTTGGAGTACTGGTATACAGATTGTCTGCAGGTACTAGGTGCACACGGTAAGTAGACACAGAGACGGTCAGACTGTCAGACAATATCTCTGTATCTAGTTGCCGTGTGTACCTAGTACCTGCAAGCAATCTGTATGTATTTTTGTTTAGCAACTGTCAATATATCAGAAAAACTAGTTCATCCTTCTGTGTCAGTTAAAACCAGCAATTTGCCAGACTGCCAGACCCGGCTGGGCGTCACGTCTGCGTACTGTAGATCAGAAATGAAGTCATGAAGTCGTATAGTTGCTTCAAGGTAGCCTCTAAATCGGTTTCAAAGAGACATACTAGATATGCACGAAGCAGTATTAACGTATAATCAAATTTTGGTTGCTCCATTTCATTTTCATGGCATTCGGCAAGGCATGGCCAAGTAGACAATGGAAGCACAAGCGGTTTGAGGAAGAATTTTTTAGGCCACACAAAAAATTTGATGGTCGTTGCTATTCGTCGTTATTAAGAAAGAGAAAAGCCTGCGAACTCGATCTAACCTTTGTTGTTCGACTCTCACATGACGACGCTAGACCCCATACCGCCGTTTAACACAAAATATACGGAAAGAATTAAAATGATTATTACACACAACTGTCACATGACTGATACCATCCAAACTTATCAAGCCATAAGCCATAAGCGCCCTAGTTCTGATTATAGACCATGTAGATGGTGTCATAATTTGAAATAGGAATTCAAGAAACAAGCAATTTGAGTTTTTTGGCATTATTAGATCCATTTTAAATCATAATTCGGATATGGGTTTTGTGTAATAATCTTCAAAATATAAACGCGGGCTACACACTTACATATAATTTAGCCCGTGCCAAGAGTAATTGTGCTGGTTGCCCTTAGAAAACTGCCCTCGGGCAACCCTCGGGGCAGTTTTCATTGCAACCAGCACTCGACCCCTGGCGTGTCCAAAACTATCGGTAAGTATGGGTCGCCTTTGTTATATTACTAATGAAAATTTTCTATCCTCCCTACAGTCTAGATTTACCTCATTGGAATAACCAACTTTTAGAACCATCGAATAAAGCATAATTCTTCTGCTAATTTTTCTACTTATTTTTTTTTTTTAATTTTATTGAATACTAGCTGTTACCCGCGACTTCGTAAGCGCGAGGTTCGTTATTTGTGTATTAAATAATGACTAATATTTCCTGTCATCCCATCCCATCCCCGTCCCCGTCCCTTTTCCCGTCCCCGTCCCGTCACGCCCCGTTCCCTCCCCGAACTGTCAAACGCACGAAGGTTAAATAGTCGTTAAGTTTTCCGAAATTTTCTGCGCAATTTGCTTAATTTTTCTTTCCGTAAGAACCTTCTACTAAGTATTAGAAAACTTAGAAAAAAGATGAATGAAATCGGTAAAGTTGTTCTCAAGTTATGGCTAGACCAAGGGAAATAGGGATTCATTTTTATATATATAGATTAAAGGCGCTGGGACATTAAGTCCATTAGCGTTTGCTTATCGGTTATTTATACAATATGTTGTGAGTTTAAAGTTTGTTGTACAGTTTAGTAATCTTAAGATGAAATTATTTTGATATGGTGTACGGCACTAAGAACTTCCTGCAGTGTAACTGATATTTGAATACATTTTGTTCGATAAAATTTATGATCATGTCAAAAACATCATTTGCTTGAAGCAACACGGATTTGTAAAGAAAAGGTCGGTAACTACAAACTTAATGACCTTCTGTGACAGAGCAAGCAAAATAGTTGAGGACTGCGGCCGTTTGGATGTAATTTACACGGACTTTTCTAAAGCCTTTGACAAGGTCAATCACTCTGTTTTATTAAATAAGTTACATGCTTACGGTTTTAGCCCTCTTCTAATTGACCTGTTTCAATCGTATATGTCAAATCGAACACAGTGTGTTTATTTCAAACAAGCGGTATCTACTCCGTATGGAGCTACGTCTGGTGTACCTCAAGGGTCTAACTTAGATCCGTTGCTTTTTGTATTATTGATCAATGATTTACCACTGTGCTTATCGTATAGCTCTTGTTTATTATATGCGGACGATGTCAAGATTTTTAAATAAATTAAAACTGTTAACGACGTAACATTACTTCAACATGACATTGACAGCTGATATAGTTGGAGTGTTGATAACAAGGTGCTCTTTAACATAAATAAATGCTTTGTGATTTCATATACAACTAAGGAACAGGCCAATTTTGAAAACTACACAATGAGCTCGATCATTCTACAGAGGTGCAAGTCTACTAGAGATCTTGAAGTGCTTTTTGAATCATCCCTCAAATTTAATGCCCATATAGAAAAATCTTGCAAAGATGCACACAGCATGTCGGGCTTTATTATGCGAAACTGTTTTAACTTTAGAACTACCCAAAGTCTTTGTACTCTTTATAATACCTTAATACGGTCCAAATTAGAATTTGCTTCAATTATTTGGTCTCCGATTCAAAACAACCTTATAAAAAGTATTGAAAGTATTCAAAACAAATTTTTAAAATATGTTTGTTATAATAAATATAAAAGAAATCCGAATTTTGCATCTTATGAACCTTTAAGGTTGGAATTTAACTTATGTAAATTAGAAACCCGTCGTGACCTACATCGCATTACTTTTCTCTTTAGAAATTTGAATAATGTAATTGATAGTCCCATTATTCTCTCTGAATTCAAACTCCGTGTCCCAGGTCGAAGAATTCGACATTTCGGGTTATTACATGTCGATTTTTGTCGGAGTGCTTGCAGAGCTCAATCTCAAACTCTACCTTTGATTTGAGGATATTTAGTACCTCTTTACACACCTTCAGACATAGATTATTAGAACTATGTGGCTAGGATATATATAAACGCTTCGATCTCTCAAGTAATCATATAAGTTTTGTTTATACCGTTATTATATCATATTCGGAATTTTCTTTACTTTGTTCTTTCTCTTATATTGAATTATGTTTACTTTATAATTTAGTATTTATTATAAGTTTGAGTTTCAGTTTGTATAGATTTTTACAGATACTTGTAACTAGGCCTTGTGCCTGTTAGTGTCTGTGGCTATAAATAAATAAATTAATTAATATTCCTAGCGTGTTGCGCACCCCCGGTATATTTTGGGCATTCAGTGATGACGTGCTTCACGGTCATCGCTGCTTGACAGGAGTCACATCATTTTGGTTGTATCTTTAGAAACAGGTGTCGGTGGGTCATTAGTGTATGTCCGATCTGTAGCCTGGTGATTATAACGTCTTCCTTTGTGGTCAGTCTAGTTTTCCTCTTTTCTGTAATGCTCGGTTTTATTTGTCTTCATTTGTTGTTCGTCGCATTGCACCATTTTCGTTGCCATCTGTGTTCTGCTTTACCAGTCTCGGTGTTTATCACAAATTTCATTAAAAAGTTGTTTAAACTGGATTGGGCTGATGGTTTCTTTGGGGAAATTTGTTAGGTGGAAAAGGCAGTCGGGTCGGTGGTGCTTGTGTTTAGGGTACTGTGTTAAATGATTTTGGATATGTATTGGACTCTGTAGTTAATGGAGAGGTTGCGGTAGTGTCTGTCGAGTATAGTCGTTGATTTTGGGAAAATGTATTTGAAGGTTGGGTGGTTAGGTTTTGCTACTAAGTATGTTGGCTGCGTATGTTATAGTTAGTTGTTGTCTATATGAAAGCGGAGGTTCGCCTGCTGAGTATACTGTCTATAGGGCTGGTACCGAAAGAACCAGTTGCTAATCTTAGTGCCGTGTAGTGGATAACATCGATCACTTTTAGATTTCTTGGGTTTGCAGATGTGTAAATGATGCTGCCGTAGTCTAGTTTGGACCGTACTAATTAATAATTTCTACAAGTGTATCAGCATGTGGCTATTATTGGTGTCTAAATCATGGTGTGATAGTATTTTAGTAGGTTCAACTTTTAGAAACATTCAACTTTTAGTTGTCGTAGATGTAGAATCCAAGAGAGTTTTTTGTCTATCAGTAATCTTAAGAACTTCATTTTGTTTACAAACAGTAATGGTTTACTTTCTAGTTCTAGGCTTGGATTAACGTGGGTCCCTCGCAGTCTACAAAAATAGATGCATTGGGATTTAGAGACGGCGAATCGTAGTCCAGTTTTGTTGATCCATTCTGCTAGTTTGTTTAAGGTCGATTGCAAAGAGTTTTTTTATGAAGGCGATGGTTTTCCCTTTGCAGTATATTGTGAGGTCATCGGTATATAATACCAAGAATAGCGTCATGCTGAGTAGGGATCCTTGCTAGACGTCGTTGTTTTGACTGTATTTGTTAGATAAAATGTTTCCAATTCGAACTTGTTAGGAGCGATTTGTTAAAAAGTTTTTGATAAAGTTAAGGATGGTTCCCTCTAGGTTGCATCTTTCAAGTTGTGTAATGATGTGATTTCGCCGAATGGTATCATAAAGCTTTTTCTAGATTTAGGAATATTGCTATCAGGTGTTGTTTGTTATCAAATGAGTTACGTATTTCTGCTTCCAAGTCTACCAGTTGTTCTGTTGTTGAACGTCCTCGTCTGAAACCGCACTGGTATGGTTCAGTAAGTTTTTCGATTTCAAGATCCAGACCAATCTCTGATTTTCCATTTTTCCCATATTTTGCATACGCCATTGGTCGGTAACTTGCTGGGTCAATTTTAGTTTTGTGAGGTTTAAGAATTTGTATTATGATGGCTTCACGGCATTTGTCAAGAAATGTGTTATTTTATCACAGGTGATTGTAGATTTTAAGCAAGTGTTCTTTGCTATTTTTAGTTAGGTTTTTTAGCATTTCTTATGGGATGTTGTCATTACCTAGACTTGTTGTTTTACCTTCTTGTAGTGATAGTTCTATTTCACATTTTGTAAAAGAGAGATTGATAGCTTTTGTTTGTTTCCATCTAAAGTACATTTTTTTCTATAATAATTTTCAAGGTCAACTTTCTAGGGGATAAGTTGCATTCCTGCAGGGTCCCTAGTTTTAATAATGTTGGTACATAGATTTTTAGTTTTTTTCTTCCACTAAAAAAATGATTGTCATTTTGACAGATATGTCACAATTTAATATCGCTTGCTTCATTTTTGCATTTAAAATATTTCTTGGTTTTCTTTGTTTATCCGATTTTATTGGTGATGATGATGATTCCATGTTAAAAAAAGAAATTTGTCAAGAGTTCAAATTAAGAAACTTTGACATTCAAAATTGACACATAACCATAATTTTGAAAAAGTTCTACCAACACGAGGTATAAAAATTTCCTAGCGTTTTAATCACAAATCTACCAACATTGTAACACTTTGACAGTTATTATAGAAAAAAAAAGTATACGTCTGGTTTTGGGTTCTGCTTTATCAAATAGGTTTTGTTTGTTCAAGTTGTTAGAGTTTTATTAAAGTTATGTTGAAAATGCTTGGCAAGAGTGTTTGCAATATCTTTGGTTGTGGTATGTCTTATGTTGTTTTCTACTACCAGAGAGAACTCGTTTTGCACGTTTGTGGCGTTGATTTTGAGAACTTTATCCTATTCTTCTTTCATTTGGGTGTCACTGTTAATATTTGAAACGTAGTTTTGCCATGAGATCTATTTGCTTTCCTTAATAACTAAATGTGCTTTGGCTCGATTTTTTTTTAATTAATTAGGTTTTATAGGTTAGGGTGTCCTTTGTAGTGGTTAAATGCTTTTTTACTTTCCGTTACTGCTTTGGTGTATCCAAGGTTCCACCAGGGGATGGTTCTATGAGTTGGTGGGTTAACTTTTTTTCCTATTAACTTTTCTGCTGCGTTAAGGATTATTGATGAATAGTATTTAACATTACAAGCCAGGTAAAACAGTTTTTACTGGCGAGAGGATTGGGATGACTGGCGAGCCGTCAGGCGAGCCTGTCATATCCTTGAGCCAGTAAAAATGGTTACCTGGTGTGTTTTGTTGAATATTTTATTTGTTTCTCACTTGTAAATAACTAGAAATTTACCATTTATTCAAAATGTCAAACTGACAAGCAACTAAATTCATCAATATGACACATACTAAGGAAGACAACTCTGGCTTTGCACGCTATCATTTATCTATGAGCACGCTTGTAAAATATAACTGGCTAGCCAGTAAATTTTTTACTGGCTAGCCAGTTAAGAAACATTTTCAAGGTGAATACAGTGACTTGATAAATTGATGTTTACAAGTGAGGAACAAATAAAAGCTGTTTACGAGAGTGCTATCATCGGTAATAGTAATATTGCTGTCCATCTATGGTCTAATAATTCTGCAAACAACTTCCAGTTTGCTTGGTTTAGTTTCCATTTAGGTTTTGGATTGACCTTTGGTGATATTGTGTTCCGTAGTGAGACCTTAGTTACAAGATAGTTTTAGTGAATATTGCCGAATATTAGAACTTTTGTTTTTTGCATTATTGTTTATTAAATTCGCATGCCATAGTTTTATTAAATTTTTTTGTGGAATTAATTTGTTTTGGTGTGACAAAAATTAAAACATTGAACTTACCGTTAAGTCCAAACTTTGGACCTAACATAAAATATTTTGTTTTATTTTGTGGACTTGCCATATATTTATTATTATTTTTGTTATTGTTAGACTACAAAAATCAGGCGAAAAAATTATAAATAAGCTTTATTAGGTTAAAATATGTTACATATAAAATAAATGAAAACAATAAACAATAGCAACATATTTTATAAAGTTATATTCTTATAGAAAATCATTCATTTTTAGTCTTCAACTTCAGTAATTCGATGATGCAAATTTTTATATAAAGCATGACATTGTTTTGATATCCCCTGCAATGGTTTTATTAAGTTTGTTGATATAGGTTTAAAGCCCTCTCGTAAGGGTTTTAAAACTAAAGGAAAATCATTACGCCTAGTTGTTCCATTGAAGTCTACTCTCAAAAATTGTGCACTGAAGTCTGTTTTGTACTATAAAAAACCACAAAGTTTGTTTCTTATTTGGAGATATTTTACTTGTGAGATTAGAAAATCTTCTCTTTCTGCATTTTTCTTCTTAGAGATGAACGGCGCCGTCGGTCCCTCATAAAATTTACTAAAGTTTTTAAAATCTTGCGTCTCCATACT
Source organism: Agriotes lineatus (assembly GCA_940337035.1). NCBI lineage: Eukaryota > Metazoa > Arthropoda > Insecta > Coleoptera > Elateridae > Agriotes > Agriotes lineatus. The sequence continues at coordinate 97,513 of CALNHX010004522.1, read as the reverse complement.
TATAACAGTTATATCTTTTTTTACACCGACCAAGCGAACTACCTGTTGCCAATCTCAGGGGGTGGCAATTTTAAATTGTAGCACTTTTTTCCTTTTTCTTTCAATAACTGAGTAAATTGTATGGGCTTCTTGATGAGTATGACCACGTGTCAAAAACTTATGACTAATTTTCTGAAGAGATGGCTTCATATTTAGCATCCAAATATAAGACATTATTATCAAATTATTCCTATTTTGACTGGGCCAGTTGTCCGACCATATCGCAAGCTCTTCTATAGTATCTACACTTTGTAACCACTTTACTTTACCATACAAGAAGCTACTTTGTTTCCAGTACGTCCTCCGACCGTCTCATCCTATACCATAAAATCGGTGGTCTCTTTGTATCTTTGTTCGCTATGTCCTCCGAAAATACTGGATCGATTAAATTGTATATAGCTTAAAATTTTGCTAATTTTTAAACTTAGATCGTAGCCCGGTTTTTTATTTTCAAAAAAAGTACGAAAAAGTAAAGTTTAATTAAATCATTTAATTGGAGAAGCTAAGCATAGCTCCGGTGATTTATTATATACCATTATAGCACCTTGGTTCAGTGGTAGAATGCTCGTCTGCCAAGCGGGCAGTACGAGTTAGATTCCCGGCCTCTGCATCCTTTTTTAAATTTAGATTAATGAATTTCGCTTAAATTAGCGAACCGAAGCGTGCTCGGGTGATTCACTAGTCCCACATAAGACAATAACTGTTGTTTGTTTTTGACTCATGGGTTGTTAAGTTGTAAGTCCAGAGTTATAATAAATAGAAACTTTGTGAGTTGTGCAAACCCGGTGCATGTACACATCATTATCACTGTTTTTTATTATCGCTTCTAGATTTTTCTTTATCCTGAGATTTCTTCTTGTAACGATTATCAGCGTCTTGAAGACGATTTTCATAATTTTATTGGAATAGAACTCTTTCGTCTTGAGATGTAGCCTCCTGTAGTTGTAATTTATATTTATAACAGCTATCACAGGTATCGTTTTTGAATGAATAGTTAAATTCATAATCGAATATTTCCGCGTACAACCTCTCTTGGGCAATTTCATTTTTTCACACAATCTTCAACATACAGTCTGTACATTCTACTCAAATTGAGATGGCCTGCTAAATATATACTTTTTTATTCTTTCTCTTGAATAGTGCGATTCATACGTAGGGAATTTCATGATATGGGTGCGCACACTGTTTCTGACATCTTCTTTAATTTCATTTGCCGCAGGCTGTTTTCCTCGTTTATCTGAGATTACAATTCCACCATTTCGTCTTTCATGTAACTATATATCCACAGTTTGTTTGGAAATGGCCAAGGTCTTCAAAAAGATACGTTTGCACACTTATATACGAATACCTTTATCTACGATAAAACTGTATTTCTTGGTGTGTAAACGTCTTCCTTCACGTTGAAATGTTCTCTCTCTCTTGTTCTCTTAATTGGTATTTGTCCCACAGCAGAAACAATATACTGCCTTCTTAAATCGGTATTTTTTAATGTACTCTAATAATGTTTAAAAATTTCTTTCCGCAAATCTGCTGATATTTTGGTTTTACACTTTAGTCTGCAGGAATCAGCACGGGCTTCTTTAATTTCCCTCTTCTTAACTACGTTATTCGTACTTGTTTTATCTTCTAATCCTTATTTGACTTGTAACTTTTTAACATTTCGTTTCCATTATTTACAATTCGATTTTTGTTTTCTTTTTTTTTCTATTGCTATTTTCATTGTTGTCATCTACTTCCTGATCATTTTCACGTTCTGTAGGATCTCAAGTGTAATCGCCTTCATCGGGAGTTTCGTAAGAAGGATCTGCAACATCATCGTCACTATCAAAATCAGTTAATGTTGGAGTTTGTATTTGCAACTCCTCTCTTGCATCGCGATGTAAAGGTTTAGGAAAATCATTTGCTGTTGCATCATTGCCAGAACACTTTACCAAGTTTGCAAAAGTTTCATTTGACACATTACTTGTCTTGAAATTGTCGGCAACATAATCGGGGTCAATAACCGCATTATTAGTGAGATTATCTGTTGCATTTTTATCGTGAATATCTGGATGGAGTTCCTGAGGATAAGATTGTTGATTATTTTTAAAACAAAACCTTATGTTAAGTGTAAACAATAGCTAGAACTAAACTATGTTAAGTCTAATTTAACTATTAATGTAAAGTTGTGATGATTTGTTTCTTTTTATATTTTGTTCTCTTAAGAGTAACTAGGAACAGAGTATTACTAACTGACCCGGCAAACGTTGTTCTGCCAAAAAATAATAGAGCGTGCCTTGTCCAACTCCGCCGTCTTTTTAAATCCTCTTTAGAAACTTCCGTTTGGTTAGTCATGTGCCAAAGTTCTTCATTGGAAAACTTCTCTGGCCAAAAATTCTACATAGTCTTCGCAGGCATCTGTTTACGAACACGTGTAGTCTATTAGTTATTGCTGCCATTATCTTTCAGGTTTCGCACCTATATAACAGTACCGACTTGTTGCTTGAATTAAAACTTCGTAGCTTTGTTTTTCTAGATATTGTTATGATACACCATACGTTGGTCGTAGATAAAATTAAAAATGTATAAAATAAATTGGGTACAATCCATATTAACCCATTAAAAAAGGTTGATGACGTTTATAAAAGTTTAATGAATAAATTTGAGTTAAAGCAAATTATTACTGAAATGATAGCTATTGAACGTTGACAGGTGGTTTGAATATAAAAAGAATATTTAAGAGACGGTGGTATAAGTAATGACAAATGTGAAATTCTGATAAGGATAATAGATATCAAATAAGAATTAGAATATAGGAGGCATTAAGAATGGAAATATGGTAGTTAAGAAGTTTGTTCCAATTATTAGAAAATAACATCATTTTGATCTAATTAAAAACATATTAAATTTAACCCTCTTTTAATGTAAAGGTTTTGGCTTATTTAAGAAGGGTAGTCTAAATCTGCGTGGTGTATATAATGAAGTAAAATATGAAATAACAAGTAACAGAAGTAATGGAGTAAATACTGAAGAGAATTGGTATTGGTAAACTTAATGGATATAAGAATGGTTATTTACAAGTGATTAATTGAAGAATTATATTAAGACAGTTTTATTGGAGGGAGTACAGTTGACAATTCACATAAGTAAAAAGGGGTATACATCAATCTAAGTGTTGCTGAGTGGAGAGCCATAGGAGTTTCGGTGAAGCTAGAGGGTCCTTTCAAGAAGGTGCTAGCAGGGACAGGAGCAGATCTGGAATTATTCTGTTAACTAGTTGCTGTCAAGGGTTTTGAGTTTTGGAGTGTTGGACGAAGCTTGACACTGGTGATTCGTTCGTGACAACTGTTATATGTTTGTAATGAATGAAGTGGTGCAATAATTAGTCTTTATTGACAACAAACATTACATATGTCAATCCGGTGCGGTGCTCCAACGTGAACTGCCGCAGGCATGCGCCAGTCAGCTAAAGCCTGTTTTACGTGGGCGAGCTAAAGCATATATTACATCTCCCTTCTTTTATATAAACTATTCTTATTGTTTAACCTTAAGATATAGTAATACAACATAAATACAGAATAATTCAAAATATCAAAACTATGGTTTACAAACTAATTATTATAAAAAGTTCTAACTTAACAAGTTTACAGTTTTACTTAAAATAATGAAAATAGAATACCTTATACAAAATCTCTTAAATGGTTAGGTTTGTGTATGATCCTACCATATCGGGATCGTGTCACAATAGGTTTTATTTTTCCACTATTATTTATAATTTCAGTATTACTTACATTTTCACTATTACTACTTACATCCTCTTTTTCCTTTATCGAAGTATTATTACTGTTATTGTCTTCTGATCGAGTTTCATTATTATTCGGTATAAAACTATTTAATAATTCATCATTATTGTCTGTTACAAAATTGTTAGTGGTAAATTTGCGTAAAAATTTCCTATTCCTTATGAATTTTTTATCGCTATTATCTAACTGTACTAAGTATGATCTAGGTCTATCTTTATCAATATCAAGTATTTTACCACATGCCCATTTTTTATTTTCTAATTGTATCATTACTAGATCCATTGGATTGAGATTTGAGATGTCCTTGGCATTTCTGTTATAATAAAGTTTTTGAGTGTGCTGACTTATTTTCAAGTGCTCATCATATTTACTTGTATTGAAATTAGGTTTTAAAAGATTTTCTTGTATCGGTAAGTGACCTTTTAGACGCCTACCAAAAAGTAATTGTGCTGGAGAAGGTAAATTATGACCAATCGGTGTGTTTCGATATTCCAATAATGTTAAATAAACATCTTTATTATCATGTAACGCTTTTTTCATTAGGTTTTTTAGTGTTTGAACATGTCGTTCAATAAAACCGTTAGATTGAGGATACCTGGGAGTACTTGTTTGATGCGTTATTTCCCAATTTTTCAAAAAATTTTGAAAGTTTTGATTAACAAATTGTGGACCATTATCCGAATATAATAAATCTGGTTTTCCATGTCGTGCAAATATGGATTTCATGTGATGAACTATGATTTCACTTGTCGAATTATTATTAAGACAACATAATTCTGGAAATTTTGAATAAACGTCGACCACTAGTAGGTATTCTTTACCTTTAAACTGAAAAAGATCAGTTGCTACGAATTTCCATGGTCTGTTAGGAATTTCCTTACAAATTATAGATTCTTTCTGCTGACTGTTATGATGTGTCAGACAAGTTGGACAATTTTTAATTACATCTGTTATTTCTTTATTCATGAAAGGCCAAAAAATTAATTCACTTGCTCTTAAAAGAGTTTTATTGATTCCCATATGATTGTAATGTAAACGATTTATCATTTCTGATCTTAACGATTTTGGAATTACAATTTGATTGTTTCTAAAAATAAGATTTTTTGCTTCAACTAATTCGTGACGATATTTCCAATAAGGCTTTATAATGTTTGCCAGTTGTTGTTTGTTTTCCGGCCAGCCCTCTTTAATAACTCGTAATAATTCTACTAATTCGTCATCCTTTTTTGTTTCTTTAGCCACATTATCAAATTGTTTTTTACTTATGCTTATGTAATCTATTAAATTAACTTGCGCTTCAAGTTCGGATTCGCTAATTATAAAATTTTTGTCATCATAACTTGATCTCGAAAGAGCATCAGCTAAAAAAAGTTGTGAACCTGGTTTATATCTGACTTTAAAGTTATACATTTGCAAATTTAGTAAAAGTCTTTGTAATCTGAGTGGACACTTATTCAGAGGTTTGATAAAAATTGCCTCCAGTGGTTTGTGGTCTGTCTCAACTAAAAATTGTTTACCATATAAGTACTGATGGAAACGTTGACAACCAAACGCTATTGCCAGTAGCTCCTTTTCAATTTGAGCATATTTAATTTGAGCTTCTGTTAGTGATTTGGAAGCGTATGCTACTGGGCCATCTTTTTGTAAGATTACGGCTCCTAACCCATTCTTTGAGCTATCTACCGAAAGAGTTACGGTTTCTTCTGGATTATAATACTGTAATACTGGACTATTTGAAAGTTTTTCTTTTAAATTATTAAATTCACTTTCGTGATTATGACACCATAACCATTCTACATTTTTCTTAGTTAACTGTCTGAGATTATACGTTAAGTTGCTTAAATTAGGAATAAATTTTGATACATAAGTAACCATGCCTAAAAAGCGAGACAATTCTTTAGAATTTTGTGGTTTGGGAATTTGTTTTATAGCTTCAATTTTATCGGTGTCGGCTTTGATACCCATGCTTGTCAAAATATGACCTACATATTTTATTTCAATTAGCCTGAACTTACACTTGTCTTTGTTTAATTTTACCCCTTTTTCATTAGCCCTTACTAAAACTTGTTTCAGAATTTTGTCATGCTCTGATATTGTGCTGCCAAAAATAATTAAATCGTCGATATATATTTTGACTCCTTTTATATCTTTAAATATTTCTGTAAACACTCTATGAAAAATTTCAGGTGCACAGGACAAGCCAAAAGGTAATCTTAGAAAACGAAACCTCCCGAAAGGAGTGGCAAACGTAGTTAATTTTGAGGAAAATTCACTTAATTCGATCTGCCAAAAACCCTTGTTTGCGTCAAGAACTGAAAAATATTTCATGCCTTTTAAATCATGAGTGAGTTCTTCAAAAGTTGGTAATTGATAATGCTCCCGTAAGATTGACTCATTCAAATTTTGTGGATCCAGACATATTCTAATTTTACCATTAGGTTTATTTACTAACACTATTGGATTTACAAACTCCGTTGGTTCAGTTATTGCGCATATGATTTCATCATTAACCATTCGTTGTAATTCATTTTCCAACAATTTTAATTGTTGGTATGGAACTTTCCTGCAAGGTACAGTTACCGATTGATAATTTTCTTTTAGTTTAAATTCACATGGTTCCATTTTTATTTTTCCCACACCTTTAAATAGGTCAGCATGTTCGTTAATTAGCTCCTGAATATCACAAGGCTTTTCATTATTAATACATTCAATTTCATCAACATTTAGCTTTACTAATTTTAATAACTGTATACTGTGTATACCTAAAATGGGAACTGATTTTACATCTGTATCAATTATTACAAAATTCAAAGTTTCAATTAGCTTATTTACCTTTACAAGTAATTTGCATGAACCAATAACTTTTAATTTATCGCCCCCATAATTCTTTACTACGATATTACATCTTTCTATTTTTTTATCTAGTCCCAATGCCAGAAAAATATGTTTCGGAATTACATTTATATGAGCTCCCGTGTCTAATTTACACTGAATGTTTTTGTTACATTCAAAAATTTCTACTTTTTGATACCAATCGTTTTCTTTATTTATTACATTTACTTCGAGCGAACCTAAAATATAAGTCTCTACCTCTTCAGTACCTGTCGTTTCATTATTACTACTTTCTACAGCGTGCACATTTCTAGAAATTTGTGATTTACATTGCCTAGCAAAATGATTAGGTCTCTTACATTTACTGCACGTTTTACCATAAGCTGGGCACTTGCTTCCATGCTTGAATCCACAGCGTCCGCAAGAATCGTTGCGTCCTTGGCTGCCATTTGAATTCGATTGCCTGCCTTGATGGTCGTTTCCTGGATTTTGCTTGTTCGCGCTACTCACGTTGCTGCTGCTTGCTGTAGGCCTGCTTTCATGGTTTCCGGTACGTGGGCGTTGTTTCTGGTTCCATCTTTTTCTTATTTCACCAACTTCCAATTCTTCTGTCTTCTCCACTAATTGTTTGATGTGGGCCTCTGTTTGTTCAGCCGCTTTGCATATGCCAATTGCTTTGTTTAAATCGAGGTCAGATTCCCGTAGCAGACGGTCCTTTATTCTTTTTTCTCTTATGCCGCACACTATTCTGTCCTTTATTAATCCATCTTTGAGGGTTGCGTAGTCACAATTTGCCGCAATTTTTCTCAGATCACCCAAAAATGCATCGAATGTTTCACCTGGCAGTTGAACTCTGGTGTTAAATTTATGGCGTTCGATACTCGTATTTGTTTTTGGTATAAAATACCCATGCAAATATTTTAGAATTTCTTCAGGGTCCTTTTTCTCTTCTGCAGTAATTTCTAAGGTTTCCAGGATTGCCTTTGCCTCCCGTCCCATACAGTGAAGAAGTACTGCTGCTTGCACTGGTTTTCGTTTTTCACTACCACCTGTAGCCATCATGTAGATATTATAATCATCTTGAAATACTTTCCAATTCACTCCTAAATCACCTTCCATATTCATTGGCTTCGGCTGTTTTAGGAACTCCATCTTGAATTTCCGCGAATTGTTTTTGTTTTAGTATTTACTTCCCGAGTTCACGTAATTTTATTTCTTTCACCAGTTTTATTTGTTTATTTAAATCGACTGCGCCATGTTATATGTTTGTAATGAATGAAGTGGTGCAATAATTAGTCTTTATTGACATCAAACATTACATATGTCAAACCGGTGCGGTGTTCCAACGTGAACTGCCGCAGGCATGCGCCAGTCAGCTAAAGCCTGTTTTACGTGGGCGAGCTAAAGCATATATTACAGTTGCTACTGGAATGGACAGTTTGTAACACGTTTTTTCCCTTTACACCATATATCTGTTTTCCACTTGAGACCTTGAGTCCTTGTTCAACTTTATATCGAGATATTTAACTTTTTCCACTTCTGACAATGGTACATTATTGATAAAAGCTAAAGCTGTGTTTTCTTTGCAGTTGATCGTGTTTCATATGGAAGTGCGGTTCTTCTAGGTATGATTTGAGAGGAATGTAGTATGGGAGACTATCATGCCACACTTTATTATATCCCTGGTTGTCATCAAACAACGCTATTATGGAGTAAAGTTTCTCCTCAAAGGATTAGTTGATTATAGTCGACTACAGCAAGGACCTGCTATATGGTGGGATGCCATCGCATGGTGTTTGCTCATTGTCTATCTTCGTAGTTACATCAGTGAGATACTTCCACATACTTTGACGACTTCCCACTTAACGCGTTCAATTATACTAATCCAAATCACTGCAAACTGCATATTAATCAGTTATCTTTAATACATTACTTGAATGTTTACTGCAATAACTGCAACTGGAGATTCATAACGAACATTCGAGAGTAGTTTAGCGGCCGTAGCAAGGAGATCTGGCTTTGACAGTTTTGGTAAAATCGAAATTGTGTGTTGATTCACATAAATGTGCGTATCTCTGCATGAATTTTTCATACTTTAAATTCTTCTGGGGTAATGAGAATGATATTTTACCCATTTAAATGGTTTTATCAATCAGATCAGACTGGTACACTTCATTTTCTGTCTACTACTATGGCATTTCTTAATACCTATCTATAAGGTATGGAGGGCCTCTAATTTTAAATATAATTTTGTAAGATATGCCGTAAAGGTCACGGTGCACTCAACCTCAACCGTTGTGAGCCATTGACCTAAGAGTACAAATAGTCCAGTAGTATCAACGGCAATCATTCTACATTGAATAATTATTCAAAATGCTTCAATTCTCTGTTCCAACGCTGTTACTGCTTTTGAAGGGGATACTGTGCATGGTATTGGGGTAACTTGACTACAAATTAATATTGTTATAGCTCCACGTTGCGGCGTCTTTTTATTTAACATGCCATATCCCCCTTTAGACTGCTGTTTTTATTTATGCTATCTAATTTATTTCATTTAACCAGCTCAGTAGCAAGGTGGCATTTTCTAAAATACAAACGTGAATTATTGATTACTTTCACATTATATATTTACTGTTATTTACAATTTTCCAGCTAAATATGAGTACTAACTTGTTTATTTACTATGTGGAGTAAGGTTAGGAAATCTGTAATTTTTAATATATCTTCTATTAGGCCCCTTTCAAACGTGAATACTGTATGCGGGAGCGGGATACAGAATCGCGGTGAAAAATTCCAAAGGGGTGCAGGAAAGCTGGTGAGCTATAAAAAAAGAACTAGTTCATTCTAGTGAGCGAGCGGTTCTTAGAAATGAACCATGTCGTCCATATCCAGTACAAATACAAATTATTATTATTTAGTAAGTAGTTACTCACACAACTTACATTGATTGAAATCACAAAACAATACCTATAATCCATTTACTTGACATCTGCACTGTCAGTGTCAAAATTTAAAAAAAATTCTTGACTATACATCAAAAATAATGTGTTTTTTAATAGACTGTACAGAAATTTAATTGTTAAAATGTGAAAAATAGTAGTGGTGCCAACATAATGTCAGTTTGACAGTGCAGATGTCAAGTAGATGGACTATAATTGAAACGCTCAAATCTTGTAAAACAGCTGAGTTGACACGGTCGCCATTTTCTGGACCACTGCCACCAACATTTCGCTAGGGGAATCTAGTTACTTCCGGTAAATGGCCAGTCTCTCATTTCTAGGGTCTCTAACCTCAAATGATTTCGCCTTCGCGCCTTTTAAAAATTAAAAGTATGCCATGCTGGCTGGCTGTGGTTTCGCGCCCCGGCCAACGAGCTGGTCCTTGAGGGGAAAGGGGAAATAAGCCGAGAGCGACTCCGAGGTTAAACGCCCTTGTGAAAGGAACGAGGTGCGCGAGAGTTTGGAGCCGCTCCGAGCTGCTCCCATGGATGAAAGGAAAGCGCCTTAGTCTCACTTTTAGAGTCCCTGTATACAGGGTGTTTACGGTCTTGTGATTTTATTTTTAAGGGATGATTAAACACCTTAAAAGAAGACCATTAACGCAAAAATGCCTTAACAAAAGTTGTATAATAAGAGAGATATGACTTTTTTAAATTTTCTTTTAGATTTTATGTTCTTATTTTTAAGGGGTGATTAAACATATTAAATTAAATTAAACAAATACACATTTTATTTAAATTCGTATTTAAAAGAAAACACCTTACACTAGATGTTTGAAGTTATCGCTTGATGTATCCATGAGTTGGCATAACTTACAAGGCCTAGATCTTGCCGTCGAATTGTTGTGGTAGGTGCTTCAACGCGGTTACGAAAATAATCTAAATCAATTTTTTCATTGGTCTTCATAAGGCCCCATAAATAACAGTCTAGGGGGTTAAGGTCGGGTGACCGAGGAGGCCATGGAACAGGATTTTCGAATCCATTCTCCAGAGTTTGCGAATTAAAAGATTAAAATGCGTGCACGGAATACTAGAGCAGTGAATTTTTGTGGAATCGGAGTTAGCCTGTTAGAAAACCGCTCAGCATACAATCGGCTTGCAGGAGCAGAATTCTGATGTACTTACCCATAAATTAACAGCATGTCAACGTATTTACTATTTGTGCGATAGACCATTTTTACGTGCCTTATTAGGGTTTATTTGGAAGAATTTATGCCAAACAAACAGTGCAGTGACAACTACTGAAAAAGCTTGACAGATGCGAAAAGTTATTGGCATCAGCCTACTTAGTAAAGAATTCAGTGATAGCTTATCATTTGAATTTATGTTTACTTTGAACAATGTTTTGAATAATTGTTTTAACATTAGCTTTAATTTTTTGATCAATTGTTTTTGCGTTAATCGTTTTAGTGTTATCGACAATCATTTTAGTATTAATAACCTTCTTTTAAAGTGTCTAACCACCCATTAAAAATAAAAAAAAGCAAAATCTAAAAAAAATTAAATCATATTATGTCTCTCTTATTATAAAACTTTTATTGAGACATTTTAACGTTAATGACCTTCTTTTAAGATGTTTAATCACCCCTTCAAAATAAAATCACAAGACCGTAAACACCCTGTATAGGAGTCTCACTTAGAGTATAACGCGTCTCGTGTGCATGCGTAAGAATTCGATCTCCGCCTTTAAAAGCGAATTTTAAACTTGACCACTTCCCCATTGGGCGCACATCTCACCATTATACATTGAAGAGTTGGTTGTCTGTCTCACTTCCTTCTGAGTTTTCCACTCATAGCCGCTAGCAATATAGTAAGTATTAGATATATGGTTATTTGACACAGACTGACGCAAAACTTAACCTGAAAATTACGAATTTGACATAGCTTGATAGTGCTACCAACAATGCAGTAGTATAAATAATGAAAACTCAATTGTGAATAAAACTTCATTTTAGTCACTGAAAACAGTTGTATAAATGGTAATAGGCGCTACTGTAAGATAATAGTAGATTATATTATAAGTGAGAGAAATGCATCATTATTTGCGAGTGAGAATTTTGAATCGCGAGTGCCCCAGCACGAGCGATACAATTTCTCATGAGCTTATAATGGCATTTCGCTCACGTGTGATATACGACATTTTATCTTACACTAGCAATTCTTGTGCCTAAATAGTTTGCGCAGTCAGAATATGTCGCGAAATAAATTTATAATTAGTCGCCTATGATTTGTGATATACGTTTGACAGTACTGAAGTGTATTGTCAGTCTATGTCAAATTCGAGGTTCGTAGGTTAGGTTTTGTTTGTTATTTGACACAGACTGACGCAAAATTTTACCTGAAAACTACGAATTTGACATAGCTTGACAGTGCTACCAACAATGCAGTAGTATAAATAATGAAAACTCACTTGTGAATAAAACTTCATTTTAGTCACTGAAAACAGTTGTATAATGTATGGCAATATGCGCTAAAAAACTGTAAGATAAAATAATAAATTATCATGCTATTTTGTGAGTATTTCGCCACACTACAAAATGAAAAATATTAGAACATGAACGTTTCGAAAGACAAATCTACTTCCGTTTTCAACAATTAACTAATTGAATTAAAAATTAACTCTGCTACATATCCAGTTAAATAAGCGAAGTTCTCCGAGTTAATTTTTAATAATAATTGGTTAATTGTTGAAAACGGAAGTAGATTTGTCTTCCGAAACGTCCATGTTCTAATATTTTTCATTTTGTACTGTGGCGACATACGCAAAGAAATAATGTCATGATTATTATTGAAGCGGCTCAAAAAAGTTTCAGAAATTAAGATAATAAATTGCTCATTTATCTACACAGTTTATTTGTATTGCTTTTAGGTTTATATTTTGATTTTGATGTCAATAATAATAACTCGAGAACAATTTTGTAGATTTCTTCGAAACTGCATACTAAAAAGGAACTTCTGAAGTTATACGGGATCAACTATTTACTATTTGGGGTCTAGTCGGTCAATTTTAAATTGTTTTGATGTGATAAATAACAGATTTCACTTGTTTATTGATATAACGTTAAAAAGGCATGAATAATTGGACCGGTTCAAACAGAGCTGGATTAAGGATATGTGAGGCCCAGGGCTAAATTCTTTTAGAGGCCCCATTCTCATCTATGCAACGGGTACAAAGGAATCTAAATGATTAGAAACCGCACTGGATTATAACCTCCGAACCTTTTCGAGGCCCCCGAAATTCGGTGGCCCGGGGCTGCAGCCCCCTTAGCCCCCCTCTTAATCCGGCTCTGCGTTCAAACGTCAGTGGTATTTGTTTGTCTTTACAATTTAGCGAACGTGATGCGGTTTATCTGTTTATCACATTTAAAAGTTTAAATAAGAAGTTTGTTGGCGTAAGTATATCGACATAAACAATCAATTAGTATTTTAATAATCAGAACTTGAAAAATGATTTGGAAACCAAGTTTGCAATTCATACTTATGTATTCAAATAATAAGTAGTTTCATACTTATACCTATAAAAACATTAAAATGAAAATTATTTATACTAAAGCAAAATCATTATCGACTAATGGAAAGTTAAAACCCACGAAAAACAGGAGCTATTTTTATTATTATATTATTCTATAAATAACTTTGTAGATATAATTTTAAAATCGTTAAATATATACGTTACAACTAGGGTGACCACCTCTCAGGGTTTCACCCGGAGTCTCAGGTTTTCTACACCGCGTCTCCGGGCTCCGGGTTCTGTAATAATTTCTCCGGGTTGCACTAATTTTGTAATAATGTCTAAATATAACGTAACCGTCAATTATATTAATGAAAATAAAATACGTTTCTTCTTAAATAATAGGATTTTAATTTCGAATGCAACCCGTTAATAGTTAAAAAGCGAAACTGCTACTTATTTCTAGGTTGAATCGTATTCAGCAACCAGGAGACATTTCATAGAGGTAATTAGGTACAGAATTTTTGAGTATTCGTTTTATTTTTAATATAATTTCATTTTGTACTAGAGGTAATTTACTAATGTATTTTTCATTCTTTCGTGATTCTTCTCTCTTGAGTCAACAATGGTTAAAATTTTCTTTTCAAACCTCGTTTATTGAGTTCGTTTTCAAGTGTTTAAATTATCATTTCTCACTCGTAAAGTAATTAACAAAAATCATAATTTTTAAATTTTAGGTAACGTTGAGTCTTTTTTGAATAAACTCGTTATTATCTTCAGAACCGTTAACTTTAGAACAGCGCTTGTGTGTCATGGTTTTGTGTTGACCTTGTTCCTCTATACCTTAGCTTCATTATTGCAAAATAAGAAATCATTAATGATTGAGGGAGTATTTTACAAAAATGACAAAGAAATACAAATGCCTATTCTATTTATATTTTTAGTAATTTAAATCAGAAAAATACTAACAATACTCGTATTTAAAAAAAAAACGTATAGGAAAATAGTTACAAAAAAGATAAATCTATACCTCAAACATAACAATTCAGGAAATTAAGAGTACGTAATATATTTTTTGGTAAATCAAATTAGAAAATACATAAGTGTGTCCCCGGATGGAGTTCACTATAGGTATAATTGACAAAAAATTTTACAATTTTATTTTAATGTTTTGGGATTCCGCCCTGTTTGGTCTGAAGAGAATTTTAAGAATATTTATAGTTTTTGAAACACGAGTAGGCCTTGGCAGGGAAGCGAAAACTATTAAATTTTTAGGTAAACTACCCTTTTTGTTTATGATACCTCAAAATTTTATTGAGAAAAGTTGTTTATAATGATAAATTACGGCCCTATGCAAAATTTCAGAAAGATCTGTCGACTTAGAAAAAACCGTTATTTTTAAGATAATTTTTTTTATTTTCAGGCAAACTACTTTTTTTGTTTATGATACGGAAAAATTGTATTAAAAAAAGTTGTTCAGAATAAAAAAATATGGCCCTGTACCAAATTTCAAAAAGATCTGTCGACTTAGATTAAACCGTTATTTTTAAGTTAAGAACAGTTGTTCAGAATGAGAAGTTGTGGCCCTATACAAAATTTCAAAAAAATCTGTCGACTTAGATGAAACCGTCATTTTTAATAAATGCAATATTTGTTTAATACAATTTTTCCGTATCATGAACAAAAAAAATAGTTTACCTGAAAATAAAATACAATTATCCAAAAAATAACGGTGTTTTCTAAGTCAACAGATCTTTCCGAAATTTTGTATAGGGCCGTAATTTATCATTATAAACAACTTTTCTCAATAAAGTTTTGCCGTATCATGAACAAAAAGGGTAGTTTACTTAAATAGAAAATAGTTTTTTCACATTTTTCATGGCCGACTTAATTTCTAAAAATTAAAACTCTGCTTAAAATTGTTTTCAGATCAAACAGGGCGGGATCCCAAAACATTAAAATAAAATTGTAACATTTTTTGTCGATTTTACTTATAGTGAACTCAATCCGGGGACACACTGTACTATATTTTCTACCAATAGAAGACTTACTTAAGTTTAAAAAAAATGTATATGGCTTTATGGTGTTGTAATTGGCAACCCATAACGTATTTGTTTTATAAAAAATTATAGGTTTGAAGGAAAAATTATAACTATATTGACAACACCAAACTAGTAAGGACATTGCAAGTCTAGTAAAAAATACGAATGTCGGCCTGCTAACTTGAAAACTCCCGACAGTACAAAAAGTCCAAAGGGCTGACGTGCGCATGCCAGCAAAAGGCAGTCGTGGAGCCTAAATCTAAATCTAAGAAAAAATTAAAACGACCTAAAACATTTTAAGTAAAAAAGGTTTTCCAATACATTTTGTAACCAAATTTTTGTCCTTTAAGAATTTTTAATAAAAACGCCGTTGTGCTCGAAAACTCGCGCGTGTTTTAAAGACCTTGTTATTTGTTATCCACTCATACTTTAATATACTATTTAAGGGTTGATTAAAACTGATCTGTAGGTGAGTTGGACAACAGTTAGAAAAAAGTTAATAGCCAATCCCAATACGTAATTGTATATCCACCACCTACTAGGTGTTTTTACAAAACTGTCGAAACCAACGAGCTAACCTCGAAATGTCCCAATACGAATAAAATAATTTTCCTCCGGATACATGAAATAAAATAGCAATTCGGAAAATTAAAAACTTTCATTGAGTAAGCAGACATTTTTATTTTCGTTTAGACTAAAACTGAAACTTGCAACCTATGAATGGTCATAGGCCGCAAATTATACTAATTTATTGTACGTTCTTTCTTTATATGTACTTGTCACACATATATTAGTAACACTTTTCGGGAAAGAAGCCCCCAACACGGAAACTCTTACTTTGTAAGATAAATTTTCACTGCAATTGTTACTTTTAGATTACTTACAAACCCTGAAGTCGTAACAGACATTCCTTGGGACCTAAGGTCGATGCAAAAAATCCCAAATCCTAAAAATTCAATATGGCGGCCTTAAGAAAATTCAGCTTCTCAAGTGTCGACCCCTTGCAAAAGATATAGAAACTTGAAATTTTTATAGGAGTTAGTCCATTCCATAGTTACAGCCCTTAGAATAAAAAATTGCCAATGCGGGTTGAATTAGAAGGGACGAAAAATGAGGAATACAGGCGATCGACTGTTTTTGCCCTTTCCGACCACCTAGAAATCTAAAACTCGCAACAAACCCTTGGGCCCTAATGTTAACGTGAAAAATTCCAAATCTGAAAAATTCTTGGCGGATGCAATATGGCAGCCTTAAGAAAATTCAGCTTTTTACGTTTCGACCTGTTACAAAAAAACGTAGAAACTTGACATTTTTAGAGGATCTAGTCCGTACCATATGAACCACCCTTAGAGTCAAAAATCACCAAATTAATACATGAGGGTTGAACTATAGGGTATGAAATTAAATAAGGGTCGTTGTGAAAAAACATTTTTTTACTCAGCGGGGAATTTTTTTTTTATCGCCGCCACCTATGGTTTTTATTGGCTCAGTGATCTCCTTAAGGTCTAAATTTACTTTTAAAATTAAACCCAGAAAAAGTCATGGGGAAAGTTTCGGAGATATGGCTTTGAAAGGTAGACATGCGGCTTATAGTATACTCTAGTAGTAAGAATATAAGAAACAATAATTAACTGAGGTATTCTTCCGATACTTTTAAACTTAAGGTCATACATTTTAATATACCGGGGCTCAAAATTCCATGCTCTTTCCAATCGCGTAATAAAATGGCATTACATTTAAATAATGCAGCTGACAACTCACAATAGACAAAATTTTAGAAGAAATTTAAATATCACTGGATTTATTGCCTACATGAAAAATTTCAATTAAATATTTTTTCTACAGCCGTGATTTTAAACTGTTTCCAAGGGTCATATGCGGCGTGCTTTATGTTGTCTATAAAACACGCCATTCCATTTAAAGCACGGAGTACTTTAAGCGTTTATAAAACCTTATTTGTGAAGATTAAAAGTACAGTTATTATATCGGACCGATTTGTATGCGGAGCCCTAGTGCCCGATTGGAGAGGGGCGGAGCCCGATGACCCCCTTGGAGAGGAGCGTAGCCCCGAGGGCACCCTTGGAGAGGGGTGGAGCTCCAAGAACCCCCTTGGAGAGGGGCCGAGCCCCGAGGGCCCCCTTGGAGAGGGGCCGAGTTCCGAGGGCCCTCTTGGAGAGGGGCCAAGCCCGATGGCCCCCTTGGAGAGGGGCGGAGCCCCGAGGGCACCCTTGGAGAGGGGTGGAGCTCCAAGAACCCCCTTGGAGAGGGGCCGAGCCCCGAGGGCCCCCTTGGAGAGGAGCGGAGTCCCGAGGGCCTCCTTGGATAGAAGTGGAGCCACGAGGGCCGCTTTGGAGAGGGGCGAAGCCCCGAGGGCATTTAAGCTAACAAACTCCTCGGCTGTAGAAAAAATATTGAAGCCAACTCGTGTTTTACAGTTTAAAAATCTCGGTCGATCATAAAATTCTCGCTTCGCTCGAATTTTAACATGATCGACCTCGATTTTTAAACCCTCTGTAAAACACTAGTTGCCTTAATAGCTATTTTTCTACACATGCATTTCAATATCATCTATAGAAAATAATTTTTCGAAAACTGTCATGAAATATACTATTTTTTATAAATTATAACATAGCTACTATTTCTCAAACTATCGTCGACATAAAATCGCTCCCAACAACCAGGTACTCCAGTTCAGAAGCAGTCGGTTTTAGGGTTTCTTTTTGTATCTCCCGGGTTCTTTTACTTTTCATCTTTACAGTGTCTACAAGGAAATTTGCCGTTTTTTAGATTTGACATTCAAATTGTCTTGCCCTTGCTCTAAATAACATTTTGTGAGTAATAACAGATATGAACAGCAGATTTTCTTAACGTTCTTAACCACAGGCGGTGACACGTCCGCCTAATCATCAATGTTACTTGATATCAGCTGATTGGGCCCTACTGTTTCTCTTATAAATAGCTGATTCAGCTGGAAATTTTGTAGCAGTCGCCACTCGCCAGATAATATTTTTGAGAATATTCCTTATCATATTTAATTGGAAATTTTACAGAACGACGATGATTATTAATATTCGGAATATTTTGGAAATTTACCTGTAAATTTCCACTTACTCTAGTTTTGACAAAATACCGTAAAACTTTAGTACCTATTTGGGTATTAGTTTTGTTATTATTTTCAATAAAAATGTTTTCTTTACTGATTTTTCATTCGTGATATTCTAAATGAAAATTTCCTTATAGAAATATTTCAGGCACTCCTTATATGTCGACTGAAAATACGACGCACGGTATAAATTACGATTGCGTCTTGTATTTTATTTTTTTGTACCACAACAGGTTTACTTGTAATAACATATTTCACATTTAGGTTGACCACCTTTCAATTTTCAGAAACACTGAGATCCTTCGTGAGTAAAAATAGGTTTCTTCTTAACGGACAAAAATTTGATTAAAAAGGTATTGGAAAACCGTTTTAGGTCGTTTTAGTTTTTTTTTTTCTTAAAATCAATGGTTTTTTACAAAACAAATACATTATGGGTTGCCAATTTCAACACCATCAAGCCATATGTGTATATATATGTTAATCTATTGGTAGAAAATATCTCCTTGTGTGAATGCGTCATGTCATACATACGAGGGTAAGGTGAATAGTTCTCGGCCTTGACATAAGATGGCGTTCCAATCTGCAAAAATTTATTTTTCCTGCCTGCGTGCAAGTGTTATTAGTTTGTTTACACGAATTTTTACCGCAGACGTCTTGCGTGTTTTTCGTTAAAATGGATAAATTTGAATATCGTGCGGTCATAAAATTCTTCGTTTTGGATGGATTAACCTCTAAGGAAATTCATTCAAAGTTGACAAAAGTTTACGGGAACTCTGCTCCTTCCATGTCAACCGTTAAAAAGTGGGCAGCTGAATTTAAAAACATGGTGGCACGTCCCTCGAAGATGACCCACGTGAAGGACGGCCAAAAACCGGAACCACACCGGAAATCATCGAAAAAGTGCATGATATCGTGTTGAACGATAGGCGAGTGAAGGTCAGTGAGATAGCTGAGGCTGTGGGGATATCGGAAGAAAGGGTGCGAAACATCTTGCACAAAGAATTAGGGATGAGAAAGCTCTGCGCGAGATGGGTGCCGCATTTGCTGAATGCCGATCAAAAGCAAATGCGCAAACGAGTTTCGCAGCAACGTTTGGACCGATTCAATAGGAATCCGACCGATTTTATGCGGCGATTTGTCATCATGGATGAGACATGGGTTCACCACTACACCCCAGAAACGAAGCAGCAGTCGAAGCAGTGGGTGGAAGCCGGTGGTTCAGCGCCAAAGAAAGCGAAGTCGATCGCATCTACTGGAAAGGTCATGGCCACCGTGTTTTGGGATGCGAAAGGGATCCTGTTAATTGATTACCTTGCAAAAGGCAGAACAATTACAGGCAAATATTACTCCAACCTTCCTGACCAGTTTAATGCCAAAATCCGGGAGAAGAGGCCTGGCTTGAAGAACAAAAAAAATCATCTTGCACCAGGACAACGCACCTGTTCGCAAGAGTGCGTTGGCGATGGGAAAACTGCGGGATTTGGGCTACGATTTGCTCAGCCATCCCCCCTATTCTCCTGATTTAGCACCCTCGGACTTCCATCTGTTCTCAAACTTGAAGAAATTTGTTTCTGGGAAGCGCTTCGCGTTCAATGAAGAAGTTAAGAGGGCCGTAGATGAATATTTTCACAGCCTTCCAGACTCTCACTTCCGGGAAGGAATACTGATGTTGGAGAAACGCTGGACCAAGTGTGTTGAAGTCACGGGAGATTATGTAGAAAAATAAAATCATTTTTTAACTGAAAATCGCAGTTTTCATTGTCAGGCCGAGAATTTTTCACCTTGCCCTCGTAGGTGCAGTTCCAAGAACCAATTTCCTTTTTTTACTCAGTCAAAAATACTGGTGTTCTTTATTGTTTTTTTTTAATTTTTGATATTCAATTTTCACTTCTATTAATTTTTTTTTGTCACAAATATTGGGAAAATATCAATAACGTTTCCTGTAGTTGCAAAATAATAAAGGCATTCTTCTTCTTCCTCTTATTATAGGCCAGTGGTCTGTTTGAACCACAAAGTGGTTCTATGAGCCCTCTTTGCCCTTAGGCCGAGTTGGTGGCTGGCCTTGCCTGTCGAAAGTAAGGAAGAGTTTCCTTGTTTAGGCATTAATAATAATAATTTTAATATCCTTTCCCAATTTTCAGTAAAATGACAAAAATCCCCCAATATCTCCGTAAAGGTTGAAAATTGAACCTAAGTTTAAATGAACTTTTTTTGTCAATTTGTGACGTAAAATCCGCCCTTAAAATAATGCCAAACATTTCAGTTACACCCTATACATACAGGATCCCGAAATGATGCGGGGGTTGTCAGGCCATTTTATATTCTTCCGTAATTCAATTAGTTAAATAACCGTTTAGAACAGTTTTGGTATCTAATTGGCGAGTCCGCCTGTAATTCAGACCCGTTTCGGCATTATAGTATCTTTTATTCGGTAGCTTTCCGTATCACGCAAAAATCTTGGCCCCGTACGTGGCTTTTCGTTCCGCTTAACAGTCTAGCTTTCGCGGGAATCTCTATACCGTCTCATTTTGCAGCTGCCTGTCTGGGCGCTGACTACAGCGTGCGTTTTAACACTTTCAAGAAGCATATTCAGTCGAAGCAAGGGAGATAACATCTGTCGATTTCTCTCGCACCGATACCGCTGCGGCGTTAGGCCGCGAAAACCTTGGCTCCTATTGGCCAGACAGGATCGCGCGAGACAGGCTTCTTTGGCGCGTGAACTTCAGGTGGCTGGTAGCGCTTCGAGTCATTCAGCATGGGCCCGCGGCAGAGTCGAGATACCTTGTGTTTTTAGTGGGCGTCTTCACGCCTTAGGTGTGGAGGCGCCCTATATTCCTTGTGTGCTGGTTCAGCAGAATTTCGTAGTTATCTGTGTTGCTTCGAGTGTCAGACAGTGCTTGGCGAGTTACGAGGTTAGTAGTGTTTTTGTTAGTGGTGTCCGCTCGCGGGCTTAATTTGGGTCATTCATTAGTATGCGAGCGTGTTACGCCTAATTTTGTCCGTCAGTGGTTAGACGGGATTAATCGCCGAGTGATCCAATTAACGGTCTAGCCCATTTCTATGTTTTGCCAAGGGGGCATGAACATTACACCCACGCTTGAAGCATAAGGGGAACATTCCGGACGTCACTGCAGCGACAAACGACGCCTACACGTAGCGCATTCCTTCCGTCTTTGAGGTTGAGCTAGTACCCAGGTAACAACATTGTGTCATAAACTGTTTCGCCAGCATGTGCCTCAATTAATATGAGTGCCGTACACTGATTCGCTGCGAGCCTGTCTTTTTTGTTTTGCAATTAAACTCATAAAGTACCTACAGTGTCGTACATGGTTTCGCTGCGAGCAGTCTTGTTTGTTTTTATAATTAAACTCACATCAATTAATATTGGTGCCGTACACTGATTCGCTGCGAGCCTGTCTTGCTTGTTTTGCAAATAAACTCATATAAAGTAACGATAGGGTCGTACAGTGCTTCGCTGCGATCAGTCTTGTTTGTTTTGGCAATTAAACTCACATACTCGTGTCTGGTATACCCACGTGTGAATCTCACGCGTGTGTAATATACTTGTTTAGTAGTAAGCCGTCATTCAGCTAGAACTGATTTTATCTTGTTATACGTCTCAACATGCGTCGTAACTTTTAGGTAAAGCGCTTCCCAGCTGGGCGTATCCCATAAGTAGTTATTGCAGATTGTTATACGTGCCGACCACGTCGGTACCATGTAAGTTGTTGGTTGGTCATGTGAAGTGGCCCAATAGATGTATTAACTGTACCGCCTTATAATTTTTCCCTTTGTGTCTTGTGCATGTTTGTTTACAGGGTGACTGAGTCACTATGTTACGATCGATGTAAGGTGAGCCCCGAACGTGGTGGACTCGCGCTGCAGGTAGGTCGGAGTGCTTGTCGCTGAGCTGTGGCTCCCAGAAATAGCTTTGGAGTATCTTTCGCCCCGTTTGACCCTCAAGGTCCGGTTGAACGTGGGTCTCTTGGACTTGGACTTTGTAGCGCCCATTTATTTGGTAACACCCTAAATATACCTCAACACGCTTGCCCTGTGATGTCTCGTTTTAGGACCCCGCCCCCTCCCTGAGTGTACCTGAGCCGAGGCCTTTAGTCTGTTTCTTACGATTTTCAGGGTGAGCGTGCACATTTCCCGGACTTGTCTAGCTAATTGGTACTCACACAGTCTTGAGTGTCGTTAAGTCAGTTTGATACTGTAACAGGGGGGAAGGTATTTCTAAAAGTATGAGAGTTACGTAACATTTGTTTGGATACAAGTTGTAGGTACTAAAATGGTGCACATTAATGAAATGTCTGTATTGTATAGGGTTGCTCACAAAAGTGTGGAGAACCAAATCTATTCTTTTTTAAATAGAATGCCCTATAGTTAGGTATAATATAAAGTTGTATGGGGATTCTCAGCCAGGGGTAGGCATACGTCTAGGGGTAAACGGGGTGGTTCCAAGGGGTACGCCTGGTTGTTTATGCAAAATGACGGACTTCATTTGTTTTGTTTTTTAAAACATTATTAGTTATATATAGAAAATTATATGTGGATAACCAACCCTTTTTCTACAATGCGAAGCAATTCTGTCTTGTCCACAAAAGAAGAAATGGAACTGATCGATATTTCTTGTGATATGAAATAGAAAGAAAAATTTTCTTCTGTGTCCAATATCATTTTCGGCACGTCTACTGGGACCTTTCCAAATATAGCCGATAAAGAAGTGAGAAGGCTTTTGTCATTTCTAATTAAGTACGGACTTATGCGAGTGTGGCTTTGCCAAATATATTGCTATACATAAACCGTAAACACTTCAGTGGGTATTAAGTGCCACTTTACTTCGTGACAACTAAATTTGGAAAAAAAATCGCTGATAACTTGACAAGTGTCTCATTTGATTTATCCACAAATATATACATCCTAATAATTTCCTAAATTATTATGTTTGAGGTATAGATTTACCTATTTTATGAATATTTTTCTATTGTGTTTTGTTTTGATTAAATACTAGTATTGTTAGTATTTTTGTGATTTAAATTACTAAAAATATAAATAGTATAGGCATTCTTTGTATTTCTTTGTCATTTTTGTAAAATACTCCCTCAAACATTAATGAAGATTGTTTATTTTGTGATAATAACGCTTATGCTAATATTATGCATATAACAATCTTCAGGGATACTTGAGAAACAGCCAACATGCTAAGGGATGCGTCATGAAAAAGGGTTGAAAACCGCTGTTCTAAAGTTAACGGTTTTAAAGATAATAACGATTTTATTCAAAAAAGATTCAACGTTACCTAAAAATTATGTTTTTTGTGAATTAAATTACGGGTGAGAAATAGTGCTTTTGAGCGTTTATGCTATATAGAGTGCTCAAAATATTCAAATTTAATAATTTCTTATTTTTACCTCTGTATTTTTTAAAACCCCTTTTAATGATTTCTCTTCTGATATCTTAAATGATAAATCATAAATTCTACGGTTTAGTCTATTATATGCGAGTTAAAAAAAATCTGGTGTGATACACGCACACAACTTCCTTTTAAGGTAATCTTATAATTAGCCAAAAAATTGATTTTAAATTTTTAAGCATTTATCAAAAATGTTCAAGAATTACAAATTCTACAAAAAACGGTACAAAATAGAGCGTTAGGTGAAGAGACAAAATTTCTCTAGAATTTTAAGCTGAATTCAAAAATGTAATAATATCCGGGTGTTTTATTTAAAATAGGAGTTCATAAAAAACAGAAAAAAAACAAAAGAAATCCATTTTAGAAGTATTCAACTGGAAAATTACCTATCTCACATCAATACACATTAAAAATGTAATAAAAACGTAAGGCTTAAAAAAATCGTTAGAGCAGTTTTTGAAAAAATCAAAAAAACTGAAAAATCACAAGGGTAAATACCTACTTCCGGTTATGCATTTTTTTTTCAAAAGCTTGTTGTCGCATCTACATAGTACATAAATCGTATACATGAAGTTTCGATGCCATACCTCTTATCGTTTTTGAGATATTCCGTTCACAGACACACAGACAGACAGACACACAGACAGACCAAGGAAAAAAATGTTTTTTTGGGTTCAGGGGACTCTAAAACGTGAAGATCTATTGAAAACTCAATTTTGAATTTTTGAGGTGAATCCAATACTTCCTTTTTGTAAAAGGAAGTAAAAGCAATGTTAGCCTCTCTTAAATTGCTTTTTTAAAAGGATAGTAAATAAACATCTTTAAAATGGCTATTTAAACACTTGAATACTCCAAACACAATAAACAACAAATTTCCAAATATTTCTCCTTGTTGCTGAATACGATTGAAGGTAGAACGAATCCAAATTAACAGTTTTGCTTTTTAACTATTAAGGGGTTGCATTCGCAATAAAATCCTATTATTAAAAAAAAAGGCAAATAGCACGATACGCGCGAAGTTTGCGGCTATTATAGAATAGTATAGTATGTTATTAGGAGCAAAAGTTATATTTTATGTGGCGTGGCTGGACGGTTTATCTGCCGCTGACGAGCGGCAGATAAAGTCGTCAGCGGCAGATAACTTTATCTTCCGCTCGTCAGCGGCAGATGATATTATCTGCCACATGACAATAAAGTGACAGTTTAACATCATCAATCCAGCAGTATAATGCCACATTTTACTGCCGTTTGAAGAAAAACGTATTTTATTTTCATTGATATAACTGACAGTTAAGTTATCATCATTACAAAATTAGTGCAACCCGGCGAAATTTTTACAAAACCCGGAGCCCGGAGACGTGGTATAGAAACCCTGAGAGGTGGTCACCCTAGGCACACTGCGTCGTTGCTGTCTAAAATCCAAATTTTCCTTAAGCCCCTGTACAACTGTAAACATGTTTTTCTTCAAACGGCAGTAAAATATGGCATTATACTGCTGGATTGATGATACTAAACTGTCACTTTATTGCCAAGCGGCAGATAATATTATCGCTGACGAGCGGCAGATAAAGTTATTATCTGCCGCTGACGACTTTATCTGCCGCTGACAACTTTATCTGCTGCTCGAGATCAAGTAATTTTCTTCGAATTTTGTTCACAAAGTTGTAAATAATTTGATATAAAAACGTTTGAAGAAAAAATACTGTATGTTATTCGCAGCAAAAGTATCTTTATGTGGCTCGGCTGTACTTATCTGCCTCGCAAGCTCGGCAGATAACCCGTCCAGCCTCGCCACATAAAATATAACTTTTGCTCCTAATAACATAATATACTATTATAAAGACATGTATAAAAACGAAGTGACGCCATGTTAGATCAAAATATTTTTAGGGCATGTCCCACTGTCAAAATTTGGGCCAAAGTTTTTATAAAGACACTAGTGAGTCACCCGAACTACGTTTCGGTTCGCAAAATTGAGAGAGATTCATCAATATAAATTAAAAAAAAAAAAGGATGCATCGGCGGGATCGAACCCGGGGCCACCCGCGTGATAGGCCAGCACCCTACCCCACGACCACCTCTCTTGTTTGAATAATGCGCGCACCCGAGCTAATAGAGCACGGCGTAAGGCGCTCCGCCCTGCTGCCTAGAGGTGTTAATTAAATTAAAACTTGTTCGCACTTTTTTTGAAAATAAAAACCGGCCTACGATCTAAATCTAAAAATTAGCAAACTTTTAAGCCATCGTACAACTTAATCGGTCCAGTATCTTCGGAGGAGATAGCGAACAAACATAGACGCAAACATGCAAACACGCAAACACGCATACAAAGAGAGCACCGATTTTATGTTATAGATTATTTACAACTTTGTGAACAAAATTCGAAGAAAATTACTTGATCTCGTCAGCGGCAGATAAAGTGTTTTAAACGCCATGGCAATGAAGTGACAGTTGAGCATCATCAATCAACCAGTATAATGTCACATTTTACTGCCGTTTGAAGAAAAAACTATTTACAGGACCTGCAACAAGTTTGCTGTGATATTCTCTTCTTAAAATGAAATTTAAAAAAAACACGTAAATGTTGGATTAGGGTTGGGTTTATATGCGAAATCGCATATAAGGTGGAGCCACCCTGGTATAACCCAGTTGATGTGACGTTTGTTCGTTAGACGACGTGCCCCTCATTTTTAATTAAGTAAAATCAATCTGAAACGAAAATTACATGCTATCCACAACACAAGCGTCAATCCAAGATACACACCAAAAATGAGGTTAACTGATAAGCATTTAAATTCAAACTTCAAACAGCCTTTGCAAATTCGCAGTAGGCTGAGCTTAGCCAATATCCAATGGGATGGAAAAATTCTATTCTAAAAGCTTTTATAAAAACCTTTTACGTGGCGTCATCAAAATACAGACGCCGTAAACAGATAATCCGGTGACGTCGTTTTTATAAACCTGTGGACTGTGCCACTATCAACATGTTTATAATAGCTAATTATGATACAAGTGCTAAAAGCGACTGTTTAGTGCACGAGACATGAAAATTGCTTTGTTCATTACGTACTGCTTTAATTATTTAAAACACTTTACCTCTAACGAAAGAAGCGACTAGAATAACTTTATAACCTCACATCCAGTTTAAAGTACATAAATTCAAAAGTCAAAACCAGCTATTTATTTTTAGCACATGTGCTAAAAGTAAATAACTGATTTAACTTTTAGCACGCTAGTCTATAATATGTCATTTTTAGTTTGACAAGCTATTGTGAAAAATCTGGTGTGATACACGTACACAACTTCCTTTTACAGTAATCTTATAATTAGCCAAAAATTTTATTTTAAATTTTTAAGCATTTGTCAAAAATTTTCAAAAATTACAAATTCTACAAAAACGGTACAAAATAGAGCGTTAGGTGAAGAGACAAATTTTCTCAAGAATTTTAAACTGAATACAAAAATGTAATAGTATACCGAGTGTTCTATTTAAAATAGGAGTTAATAAAGAAAATAGAAAAAAAAACAAAAGAAACCCATTTTAGAAGTATTGAACTGGAAAATCACCTATCTCACTTCAATACACATTAAAAATTTAATAAAAATGTGAAGTTTGAAAAAAATCGTTAGAGCCGTTTTTGAAAAAATCGAAAAAAACTGAAAAATCACAAGAGTAAACCTCTACTTCCGGTTATGTGATTTTCTTCAAAAGCTTGCTGTCGCATCTACATAGTACACAAAACTTATATATGAAGTTTCAACGCCATACTTCTTTTCGATTTTGAGATATTCTGTTCACAGACAGACAGACTGACACACAAACAGACAGACAGACACACAGCAGACAGACACACAGGCAGACCAGTGAAAAAATATGTTTTTTGGGTTCAGGAGACTCTAAAACGTGAAGATCTGTTGAAAACTCAATTTCGAATTTTTGGGGTGAATCCAATACTCCCTTTATTGTAAAAGGAAGTAAAAACGCATACTTTTAGTAGGGGGCGTAGAATTTTTTTTACAGTGGGGGCGGTGGCTTTACAGTTATGAAATTTCAGAAGAAATGTGAAGAAAAAACCAAAACTGAGAAGCACTCTTCATGGCACTGTAACCAGTTTAAAAAATATTTTTTGAATCTTGAAAAAATCAGAACAGGTAGATAATTTGGAGTTTTGTTTTTAACAACTTACAACCTTCTACGTATACAGATTTTTACTTAGAAAATGGCTATTTCGAAATTGTCAAAATAAAAAAAAAAGTATAATTTTTCGGAAATTAAGTAAGACTTCAATACGATTTTTTCGAGTGTGTTAGTTTTACCTAGCTGAACAATCTCAAGGCCAAAAATCACATTTTTGTCTTTAACTTTAGCTAAAATTTTATTTTTTATTTTTTTCCAAATATTTTTTTTAAATTTCACATACCAATACTTAATTTTATAATTCAAATTTTTAGGTAGACTAAAAATTTATAATTGGAAAAAATATAAAATGTTAATTACTCCTTTAGATTTTTATTATTTACAGAAAAATAATATATTCGCATAATGTTTACATTTTATATGCAAGGTGCTTTTTAGGTGTATATTTTTCAATAATAATTAATATTTATTTAAATGGCTTTTGGAAATTCTAATCAGCCCTGTTAACGAATTACTGTTAAAAATATTCTGTCAATGTTCTTTTACAGTTGTCTAAATGAGGAGACTGTTCTTTATCCAGTTTACATGTAAAAGAACATTTATTTCATTTTGGAACCATAATCTTGTTTATTGGCCCTCGATACAAGGTGTAAAATGGCTTTTATAGCCCTAGGCCCTATAAAGTTGCTAAGCAGTATAACAAGCACCAACAATGCAGTAGGTATAACAATACCAACAATCTCATAGAAACCATAGCACACCAAAAAAGCATAGCGCCAGATCAACGACGACGCAGTAGTCTGTAGCCAAAATACTAAATCCTTGAATTTTGACCACTAAAATGAAATAAAACGTTGTATGTACCACCTGCCTAATCACGATTATAGCTCTCGGGAAATTTAAAGCTCTCCGCTTCGCATCGCGCTTTAAACATTCTCTCGTGCTATAATCTATTGAGTATGCCCTTAATACATAAATAACTATTACAGGGTTTTTGTAACAGCAGTTCATTAACAGGGATTAGAATTTTTAGAAGCCATTTAAATAGATATTAATTATCATTGAAAAATATCTTTCCAAAAAAGCACCTTGTATCAAAAACGTAAAAATGATGTGAACATATAACTATTCGGTAAATAATAAACAATGTAAAGAAGTAATTAACATTTTATATTATTTTTTACAATTATAAACCTTTCAAGTCTTCACTTGAATTGAATTGAATTTTAAAATTAAGGCTTGGCATGTAAAAATTTTTTTTAAATAGAAAAATTAAATTTTAGCTCAAGTTAAAGAAGCAGTGTATTACGAATAACTATAAGGATACTAAGGAATGCGGGACCAGCGGGACGCATTTGACATTTTGCGGGACGATTTAAATGCATTATTTGAATGCGAGACCAGTACTAATATTGCCGGACCGTTGTTAGGCCATTTTATTTCTCTGCAATTCCTATAGCTACATAACCATTTCGTATAGTTTTGGGACAGAGTTGGCGAGCCTGCCTGTATATCGGGGCCATTTCAGTCATAGTTTATTGCATAACGCTTCAGCTTTACGCATCAAACAAAAATTCAGATACGCGCGTAGCTTTTGGCTTCATTTAAAGGTTTAGCGTACCGCGCCAATCTTTACATCGTTGTTCGTGCAGCTGTGTGCCCCATCGGTTGTAAGAACGTTTATTTTCAAATTATTCAAAATTTAGCCCATGAGAGCAAGCAGGATAATTTCTACCTCTGTCGCTTGCTATCGATCACGCGTTGTCGGGTTTGACGCGGCCTGCGTTCTGATTGGACACATCTGCTGCCGTGACAGAGGATTGGACACATCTGCTCGCGTGACAGAGAGCCGCGCGCGCGTAGCTTGGCTGGCGTCGGTTTTTAGGGCATTCAGTATGGGCCCGTCGCAGAGTAAAGTCGAGATAGCGTGTTTGGTGGGCGCCTTCACGCTACGGCGTGGAGGCGTCCGATGTGCCGTGCTGTTACAGCTTCCTGGTGGTCTTCTTTGAGACAGAGGGTGCCCGACAAGCGGAGTGAGTGACTGTGTGTTGCGTGGGGTTATGTGATGAGGTCCTAAATTTGCCGTAGCCGCTCGTAATGTTTTTACGCAAGCTTGTTTAGCTTATATGTCCGTTGGGTGTAACGCGATATTCCTTGCGAGCAGCCTAAATCAGCGGCTCCTTAGGGTGGTCGCTGAGTGGCGTTACACTGCCCTGCCCGAATAAATACAAGGGTAATTTTCTGGAAATTTTCGAGTCTCACAAGCCCCAAACCAAATGACAGCCGTAGTGACGTGATTCGGTTAAGCGTGGGTTTTCCCTATTGGATCTTGTGGCGCCCATTTATTTTGTGACATGCTATACATACCGACACTCTTGCCCTGTGGTGTACCGTTTTAGGATCACGCCCATCTCCCTGAACGTATTCGAGTCGCGGCCTTTAGCCTGTTTCATACGATTTACAGGGTAAGTGTGGACGTTCCCCGGACTTGTTTAAATATTTGGCACTCACTCATCCGTGAGCGTCGTTAAAACAGTTTGATACTGTAACACCGTCCCGCACAATGCGGGACGGTTGGCAGCTTTAGTACACACAAATCTTAAACTGCAGCTAACCTAAAATAATAGCTCCTGCGCATGAGGCAGAAGCGGTTGCTACCTACAATTTTCTGGATCCAAAAGATTGCAGGAAATCAAATTAGCACTTTTACAAAAATCAGTGATGCATGGAATTATCCAAATAAGCGAATGCACTTACATTTTTTCTATCATTGCAGTTGACTTTTGCATTTTCAGATTATTATAAAACCATAAAACGCATAATAGGAAAATTGTTTATTTATTTTAACACAAAAAGAATGAAAATGTTCAACATGTCGTTAAATCCTTGCCTAATATTTGCTAATTGATACTGAATTATTTGACCACACTTCTCTCGAATACAATTTTTCAGCTCTAGATTCTGAAATACACATCTAGAGTAAATTTTGATTTCAAGTGTAGGCAAAGAACTAGCTAAAAGCCAAACAAAAAAACAAGTGCTAAGAGTGAATGTTTATGTATGAGACATGAAAATTATGAAACGAAAGCGAAAGCTAAGTTTCGTAACATGTTGAGTGCAGTAACACTTTTAGCACAAGTTTGCATACAATATTTTGTCAACGACCTTAAATTTACTGTTACTGATCCATAATTGTCGATTTAACAAAGGTTTGCATTTATGACAGTTATAATTTATGTCATAGTTAAGAGATGGCGAGGTGACTTTTTCTGCAGCCGGTAGTTGTCAAAGTTAGTTTTCAAAGATAATTATAATAATACACATTTTACCGTATTTATTACATAATGCTTTAATTAAGGCACCATATTTATACGAGCAAGCTTGTCCGCCATTTTGAGTTACTGGAAGTGGCGGCAAATTCAAATTCTAATTACTTTCCAATTAGCATACGGTAAGTCGGAAAAACAATGATTTAATTTTATCCGTCTTAAAAAAGACTGAGTTTTAAACAAATAAAAAGAAAGCAGAAAAAATTGGAACGAAAACACTGTTAACTAACACGCACGTGGTTCAAACTAGAGAACTTTTAATAGTACCTTAGTTCAAACAACAGTGACAAGTGACAAAACTCAACAAAACTGACAGATACAGTTGGCAGCACAGAACAATACTTACACACTGTATATAGATTTCAATAACCACATTTGGATGAAGACTAATTATAATTAGCATCGTAATGGCATGCACCAAGATTTAAATCAGCGTGCAGTGTTCGTCTGGATCGAGCAGTGCGTACTCGAACGGTTTGCAGTCTTGCTTGGTTGACAGAAGACAGAACGCACGGTTACCGGTCAGCGTAGCCAACGGCTTAGCGCTAAAGTCCCTGTGACACAAAATCTAGTGGGATAAGCTTGCCTGGTCTATAAAGTACTCTAGCTTTAATTATTCAAAATAGCTATTTATGCAACAAGTGCTAAAAGTTGATGTTTATGCACGAGACATGAAAACATGTCAATTGCATAAACACTTTTAGCACGAGTTTTGTTGTACGTCCAGGAAAACAAGTTTTTAAAACTAACTTTATTTTCCATTAAAACACAGACGGAAATTACATTATGCGGTGAAGCCGTCTAAACGTAAAGTGAAGCGCTCTTAATGCGTTTCTACAAAGGTAAACTATAATCTAATGCAACATTCGCACTCCGGATGCTGCGTCTCTAATAGATAAGCTTATCTTATGCCAGCTTGGCTACTCTGGTATCGTAACTCCTCCGTCGTTAAGACCTTGGATATTGATTACAGTTTTTATCAATGTCCAAGTTAGAAATAAACTTATGAATTTACTTGAATTAATGGTATTGAATTAACTTGTTCTTTAGGATCTGTTGCTTTCGCAAGATTGGTATTTGTAAAATGTTTTTGTAATGAAATGAGGAACGAGTTACGCTTACAATACATATATGAAATTATAGAACATATACTTATTATTAATATTATGGTTAATACTATAGAGCCAACACTTAGACCGTGTTCCACTAGGGAATTATAATACAACAATCATTGTTCTTTTTGTTTATTTAATCTAAGTTGGTCTCTTTCTAATTTATACATATCTACGTGAGTAATGTCTATCACTGATAG
Source organism: Agriotes lineatus (assembly GCA_940337035.1). Lineage (NCBI taxonomy): Eukaryota > Metazoa > Arthropoda > Insecta > Coleoptera > Elateridae > Agriotes > Agriotes lineatus. Next base: position 65,071 of record CALNHX010004522.1, on the reverse strand, counting down.
ATTCACTGAATTTCGGGAGTTTTTAATTCGATCAACGGAAGGCAGTTCCATGGAGATTTCTTTTTTGCTTGTTGATTCCAATGTGAACAATACGTCATCGTGGTCAATCTGCACTAGGCAATCAGGGGTAGTATGGATAATATTTGATCCTTCAAGTGACTTTTTTGTCTAAAAGCTTTTACATTTTATATCGATTACTGTTTTAGTGGGCGTGCTAACGATCCAGGAAGATTTGGTTAGGGGTATTATTTTGACATGTTGTAACTCGAGAAGATATGGATTGCAAGTTTGATTATTGGCAAACGATAATAACTGGGTCTCACAGAGCTTAATATTCGGGATAATAAAGTGGTTTTCCTGATTACAAAAATAATGGGTTGATACTGGTGTACAGCTATCAAGTTTAATTGGTACGCTAAATTGATCATGAAATAAAATAGAATTATAAGTGGGGATTGTCAGTCGAAATTGTTTTTCTTGCATAAACGCAGGAAATGGAATTAACTGCATTAATTGATATTCAGTTTTCTTGATTAACGGTACTTCATAGATGAAGGTGAAAATAGAGCCTTTTTGGTAGGCTTTGATTTTAATTAAAGATTCATATAGGTGCAAGTTTTCGCGGGTAACTGAATAGGGTAACTGAAGTTGTTTTTTCGTACTAAATTGAATTGCTTGTAGGTTTTGGGAAATATTGCTTAGAGCCATTATTAAATCGTCATTGTTAATGAGCGAGAAGTGAATCTGGTGATTCTGTGCAAAAGTTAAAGCGGTTTCCAATTCTTCTAGGGCATTAATTAAAAGTTGTAAAGAAAAAGTTGATTGGTCTAACAGATTTTGAGTAGATGATTTTCCGAAAATAAGATTCATATCTTTATTAATTTGTTGAAACGTTTTATTGAGATTTATATTTAGCATTTCTTGATTTCGGGATAACTGTTTAATGTTTTCAGAGAAGGAATTTATGGTGTCATTAACCCTCGAGCGGGCGCGCCTTGATTCATTACATGACCGGGCGCTTGGAGCACAACGTGCGCCAGCTGTTTCTAAGGGCTTTTACGATTGAAAAAAATTTTTATACTTTCCCTTTTATTTTTCTTGAGCGTTCCAAGTAATGTAATTTTGTAGTCCCTCAATAACGTTTGTGCTAAAGTATAACAGGTTTGTCAGTTTGCTTTCTATCATCCTTTGTGTCATGGTCATCAAATCGAAGGCATCGCAGCAGAAGAAAAAGCGTTTATAACTCATCACTTGTCTTTTTATTGCAAATCCACCATCTGTTTCCCAGAGTTCCTCAACACTTGAATGATTGCCTTTCTTCACACCAATAAAATATGGTAGGCCAAAAACTGCCAAAATGTCGCTCTTCTTGGTGTGTCTCTTTCTCTCAAATAGTTCACAGAATTTCTTTTCAACGTAATTTACTTATTAGTGCATTCTACAATTTCTTCTATCATGCTGGAATCAATAAATGCATCCCATGCAGAAATTTCACTTATAAGTCCTCTAGCTCTGTTTGTAGGACCGGGAACGATGTTTAGTATATTTTTACATTTCACTTTCGATTTTTTGGTGGTATTTGATTTATCCCATGTCGTTCTTTGGTCTTTTCCGATAAACTTTTTCGCTGTCGAATTCCATTTCGGAATCAGTGTCATGATCACTTTTAGTTACAACTTCCTCATTTTCAGAGACGTCCTCTTCATCGTCGAAAGGTTGTTCAATGTCTGACTCATCTTCATTTAAAATTTTGTATAATTCGTCATCGGTGAGATATTTTCTAGCCCTGTAAGGCAAAATATATGTAAACATAACCTAAAAATATAATTTCACACAAAGACTGTAAAAATATTTAGTAGCGAATTTTTTAAATCTCTGAAAATATTTACTTACATGACCAGGCGCACGGTGCACAATGTGCGCCAACTGTGCAATTTGACAAAGGCCGCAAAATTTTCCAGAAACGTTGGGCATTAAAAGTCGGACGAACGAATAGTTCGAAGCACAAAAGCATACCGGAGGAATACCTAGAGTGGCAGTGTGCAATTATGCATATTTACAATACCATTGGCTGATAGGTGGGGCTGGCGCACTCTGTGCGCCAACGCGCCCGCTCGAGGGTTAAGGATCTGTGCCTGTTCTAATACGATCATTTTCTGCTTTTCAGAATTTTGGGATGATGTGCCGATTAATTGTTCATATCGTTGTCCATCATTGGCATCTAAGTTGCCTGTAATGAATTTAATTGCACTACCTAATCCGTCGAATATACTTCGTTCACGTAATTTGGTAGTGGGAAATAATTGCTTGATTAATTGATCTGTTTTTGATAAATATTGTTTTAGGATTAATAATTGATTATCATAATCAAAGATCGCGTAGCTTGTTACGTAATGTTTATTAGTGAGATTGGAAATGGTTTCTAGAAGATTTTGTCGAAAAACGTTATAGTTATCTAATATAGGGGAATAGTCTAATATTTTAATTAGGGTCCATTCACTCTATTTAAGGTGTGCCTTTCCTTTGACCAGGGGGTATAGTCCGGGGTTGTCTATTAAGGGATGTATAACTACTTCGCTGAGGACGAGGGTCCAGGCGAGGAATATAACGAGTGGTGTCCTGAAAGAGGGAGCAACTCGTTAGCATGTATTTTTAGGGTTGTTCCGTTCGGTTCATTTCTTAGATCATAGGTGTCATGTTCGTGTATTTTCGTGATGATATATGGGCCAGTGAATTTAGGGCTTTTCTTATTTCGTTCATTGGTCTTAACATATACTTTGTCATTAACTTTGAAAACATGGGTTTTTCGGGATCTATTGATTTTTTCGTTACGTTTGTCCTTAGTCTGTTCTTGTTTATTAGCTAAATTATTATAAACATCTTTCATAATTTTTTGGTGGTCGTGTACGTAAGTTTCTAGAAATGTTTTTGTGTAATCTAGATCAAATGGGTTTTTGCATTCGGTGTGTCCGAATAATATTTCGAAAGGGCTATAATTTAGGTTTGAATGTAATGTATGGTTATATGCCAATATTGCATAGGGAATTTTACGATTTTCTTGTATATCGCCTAATAGTCTCTCTACGGGCGAATTTGATGTGTGATTGTAAGGGGTAGTCGCATGAAGTGTAATCTGATGCAACTGTGCAAAATCTTTCAATGGTTGTTTATTAAGTTCGTTATCTACTACACGGATTCGAGGGGCAGTATAAGTAGTGATAAAGTAAAATAGTCTATCGGTAACATCTATGATATTACTGGATCTCAAAAAGTATGCTTGCGCATATTTAGAAAAAGCATCACTTAGGGTTAAATATTTTTGGTTATTAATTTGGAAGAAGAGGGTGTCTGTTGTATTTCTGTTGTTTACATATATTGCAATTGTTTATAAATCGCTCAATGCTCTTTTGCATGGATCTCCAATAATATTTTTGTTTTTTGTACGATTAACTTGATAAGAGGCTTCCACGAATGGGGCCCCCAGTTAATCCGCTGCGAATTCCGGTTCAATGGGATTGCCGGGAACTGCCACTTAATAACCCTTGACTTGGGTTCAGTTAGTTGTTGGAGACTTAACAAACACGAGTATATTGAGTAACAACGATTACAAACGTCACTGATGGACCGATGGTTTTTTACAAAAGCTTCAACTGTTGTGACACGCTTGGATTGGCCACGCGAAAATAGCGAATTGCGCGTAACCGTAACACAAAACAACCTGGGAACGTCTTTACCAGGGAGTTAGAACGACCGCAACCCAGCACAAAGCATAGCTGAACTTGCTTACTCGAAACTCTGAATCTAACTAACGCTGAATTTACAACGAGCAGAACTGGCAAATTCATCAAGGAGGGGCAAGCTCAAACACTCTTGGCTGAGGCGATCCTGCGTAGCCAATCGGAGCGTCGCACGTAGGAATAAATACTTATTCTAAGAATCTTAATGCTAAGCTCTCTCAATGATGCAATTGAACGAAATCCATAAACACATGATTCCCAAATATGCTAAGTCGGCTTAAGTTCTATTAGAAAATGTATCCATCCGCTTAAAAGCCATTAAGGGAAGCTTACAAATTCCTTTCCAATATTAACAGAGGCAAACAAATACGGCAAGATGCAAATTTGACTTTACCACGACCTTTGAATGAGATAGAACAGTTATGACTTGAATTACATGATTAATTATAATCAAAAAGGTTTTGATGCACGCATCTGTGTGAATCAAACAATTTTCTTAGAAGATGTTCGTACGTTTCTTTTATGCCACGATGGTTCGTTTTGCCTAAATGATAATTTTGTATAATTTCGCTTCGTGCTTCCGGGTCGGTAACATAAGTGATTTGAGTCATACAGCGACGGAATTTGGGGGAATTTTTGTTGGAAATTGAGATAAGATATTGTGAAAATTCTTGATATAATTTGTCGGTCGAAAAATAACAGTAGTAGTGCGTTTTTGGTTCGCAATGTTCGATGAGTAATTCGTGGAATTTAGAAATTTTATTAGACTGGTTAAGGAAAACACTTAAATGCTTATTGTTATCAAAAGTTGTCAATTTAATTTGTCTAGGTAAGGTGACTTCAATAAATGCAATTTGTCTAGGGAAACACTGTAGCGGTTTTTCACATATGTTTATAGTAGGAGTTGATTCTAATTGTGTGTGAATCGTGTCATTCAAGGAGCTGTCATCGTTCTCGATAATATTTTGAGAAATCGAAGGATTATTCGATGGTGGGTTAAATATTGGTACACTGAAGTTGTCAAAATCGGGTGAATCGGGTCTTTCTGGATCAATGCTCATGTTGGTCGGGTTTAAATTCGGATTTGGGGTAGTTATTCTATTTGCGTCTTGTAGAATATTGTCAATGTCGTTCATGATGTCGTCATTTACGGTAAATTTGTACACGAGAGAGTGCATTAGCAACTTTATTACTTTTTCCTCTTTTGTTACTTTTGTTACATTTACCAGGAAAATCTAGTACAGTTTCAATATTAGGTAAAGGGAATTTGTCTTCTGTGTTAAGGTGGTCTAGTCTGAGATTATTATTAAGATTTTCTAAAAGTTTCTGTTTAATTGTCGTTTGATTAATGTTATGGTGATTGACTCGTAGGTGGTCCTGTTCGAAATTGTCGAAATCGTCAAGATAAAAGGGTTGGTCAATAGTCAGTGTTTGTGGTTCACTGGACATGTTAATGATAGAAGTCATAAAATAATTATTTTTAAGTTTAACAATTGCTGAGGGCTATATTAAATCTTTCGTAAATTTAATTCTAGGAGCAATTTTGGTTCCGTTACTTTCGACTGCTGGAAGTCCAACAAATTTTTCAGTTCGGGGTTCAATGTGTACCTGTCGTGTTGTGTCTTGAGTTTGAGGCTTTATAAAATTACAAAAATTACGTTTTTGTCGTTGTTCTTTGGTTAACGTTTCGTTATAGAAAAAGGGAACGGCTGTTTTTCTGTTTGAATGTGTTGCCACTTGTAGTCTATATTAGCTGGTAAACGGGATAATAAATCTGATCCGATAAGGCCTATAAATGAGGGGTTAAAGTCGAAAAGATATACCTGATGGGTACCTTCTTCGTTAAATAAAGCAACTATCGGTACTTCGGCTACGTACTGGTGTTGAGTAGTGCCATGACTGGTCGTAATTTCGAAAGGAGATTCATAAATAGTGTCCGGAAAATTTTCATATACAAAATTTGGATTTAAAATAGTTTTAGAGCTTCCTGTGTCAATGAGTAGTTTTTTGTTTGAATTAGGTAATAATATATAGGGTAAGGAAGGTGATGGGTTAATAGAGAAAGAATCAATTTTTCCGAGGCTATTACTTAAAAATTTACAGTTCGTTCAGGAAAGTAATTTATTTCATGTTCGTCAAAGTTTTCATAATATTCTGGTGAATCATTAGGAAATTGATGATGATAATGATCATCCGTAGGGTAATTTGGATAATTTTCGTCCATTTCGGGAAAATAATTTTCAAATTGATACGGGTTCGTTTGTTCGGAATATTCAGTGTCTAGTTGGGTATGATGTAGTTCTTCAGATATAAAATTAGGTGGCTGATTCGATTGCCTGATATAATTTTGTCTGAAATTCGGGTTAAATGGTCTAGTTGGTATGGTAGCGCGAGTAGCTTGTTGTGAAGCTGGTCGCTTTTTAATGGTTGATAGCTCCATTGGTTCGGGCTTGAAGCTATGCTGGAAATTTCTTTTTGGTGCAAATACGTCATTATTCTGCGTTGAATATTTTGGTGTGAAATTTGAGAACGCTTTTGATTGGAATTGCGTATTTGTGTTCTGAGTAGGTCTGGGATTATAAAATTGATTTTGATTCGAAAAACGGTTATCAGTTTGATTTTTTTTTTTTGTAGAACGGGACTGATAATTGTGTTGATTGTAATTTTGATGAGGATAATTGGGTTTTTTGTTAAACGTTTCGGGGGTTATTGAAAATTTTGATTGACTAGTATTTTGGGGTTTATTTAAATTTTGGAAATATCTTATGTCTAATTCATCTTTAATGTGTTGTAGAGCTACTTCCAGTGAGGCTGGGGATTTACCTCTTATGAAGCTTCCTAACGGTTCGAGTAGTCCACCCACTAAAATTTTTAGTGCTAGATCTTTAGCATCTTTTATTTTAAAGTCTTTAATAATTTGATCTTCTGGGCCTAAAGCAATTTTTGAGTTTAATTTTTAATACTGCCAATAAGGATCTAATTCTGTTATAAAAGTTTACAGGGGATTCCTTCTGGAATTGATGTAACCTGGTGAGATCTATCCGTATATTTAACTCGGAACGTTGATCTGCAAAATTGTCTATAAGGGTTTGCTTGAACGCATCCCATGAATTAAATGTTTGTCCTGTTATTACCTCGAGTGCAGCGCCTTTGAGACGATTTCTTGCAGATGAGAGCAATAACTTGTTAATATATGCTGTTGGGGTTTCTGTTTGCCAGAACTGACTGAAAATGTCTTCAATAGCCCTTATATATTCTGATAGTTCCTCGGGGTTGCTTTCGTACCTTGGTATCTCATTTAAAAGTGAGGTATGAAAACCTATTGGGTAACCGGCAAATGGTGCTGCCTGCTGAATTTGTGGGGCATTTTGCATTGCGGATGTTTGTTGAACTTGGTCAACCATGTTTATAGATTCGTTATAATTACTTGAAAATAATGGTCTTACACGACCTAACGGTGATCTCGATCGATCTCTGGACATTCAAATTTAAATTTCACTTTGATTTATTCGGTTTTTAATTATTAGTAGGGCCTAATTCACGGTACCTACACAGAGAGGCGAGAGTGCGTTAGCAAAATTAAGTGAGCCTATCGCACACGCTAACGGTCACGCTTACCACGCCCTCCTTGATCTTAAAATCTAATGTGCGATGTTTGATTACAAAAAGAACCAACGGCTTATATTGTCCATCAATATCAAGACGGATGCCTCAATTTAGTAATCAATTGCGCTTAAAATTAATATTAATATTATTGTTAGTAGGGAAGTAGTAGGGTTAGAAATTTCTTATTTCATATCGTAGTGGTCTCGATGACCTGGTGATCCCGATGATCAGGGCTCTCCAATAGAGCAGGGCTCTCAAATAGAGCAGGACTCTCCAATAGAGCAGGACAGGAACCAGCGGTGCTAACCCGGGGCGATGTTTGTCCCTCGCAAAGATTGGCAAAGTTGGCTCGCTGTTGTCGCAGGTTGAAGAAAGGCCACAGGAATCCAGCGGACGATTTTTGTTCCTTCGGAAGCCTGGATCTGCTCTCTAAGGGATGTTGATGTCGAATTCTCAGTTAAGTATTAAAAATACCAGAAAAATACGGCTATTCAATGGTCGGAATGTCGTATCTTCTCCAAGAATCCTGCCGACTGCGCCAGTTTTGTTTTACGTCCAGGAAAACAAGTTTTTAAAAACTAACTTCATTTTCCATTAAAACACAGATGGAAATTACATTATGCGGTGAAGCCGTCTAAACGTAAAGTGAAGCGCTCTTAATGCGTTTCTACAAAGATAAACTATAATCTAATGCAACATTCGCACTCCGGATGCTGCGTCTCTAATAGATAAGCTTATCTTATGCCAGCTTTTTCTACGACCTTAAATTTTCTGTTATTAATCCATAAATGTCGATTTAACAAAGGTTTGCATTTATGGCAGTTATAATTTATGTAATAATAAAGTGATGGCCTTGACGCGCAGGTGAATATTTATGGAGCCAGTACTGTCAAAGTCAGTTATCAAAGATAATTATCATAGTACACATTTGACTTTATTCATTACATAACGCTTTAATTATTTAAAAAACACTTTACCTCTAACGCAAGAAGTAACTAGAATAACTTTACAACCTCACTTCCAGTTCGAAACTGTAGTTTTATAACCTCACTTCACTTTATAACACATGTGCTAAAAGTAAACAGCTGATCTAATTTTAAACACGCTAAAGTATAAAACGTCACTTTTAGTGAAAAAAGCTAGCGCTAAAAGGCCTACTTTTAGTGGTGGTCGTGGAAAAAACACTTTATCGCTAATGAAAGAAGTAACTAGAATAACTTTAAAACCTCACTTCCAGTTTAAAATACATAAATTCAAAAGCAGCTGTTTATTTTTAGCACATGTGGTAAAAGTAAACAGCTGATTTGACTTTTAGCACGCTGATGTATAATACGTCATTTTTAATTTGACAAGCTATTGATAAAAGGCCTACTTTTAATAGTGGTCGTAGAAAAAAACATTTTTGTTATGGACAAGGTCTAGGTATGTGAAGTACCAGGTACTTTAAACACTTTAAGCAGAACAAAATCAATAATGAATTATTATAAACGTCAAACAATGACAAACAAACAAGCAACACTTATTCTTTGTTTAGATAATCCCAAGGCACCACGCAGTTTTTAAAAATTGAATTTTCTTTTTCATTGATTTATACCATTCCGGAAAATCGAAAATTGTTATTAGTATGAATGAATGCAGTATTCTTTTCTCTACAAAAAAATGTATGTGCACTTTAGCTCTAGAATAATTAGGGGAGCAAATAATTGAATATAAAGAATTTACTATGCAAATCCAAATCCCTTAGAGTTACAAGGACATTTGAGGACTCATCCCCTTATTCCGAATGGATTTTCGTAGGAGAAGCTCCCTCGGATTCCATGCTGGTAGATACTACAATGCCTCTCTTGTCTCTTGTTTACTGAAAACGCAAATAATGAAGAATGCGCACAACGCATGAGTAATACGCCGGACGCCGGTGAATACCCGTCCTAACTCGTAATTCTCTGATATCGTATACTCGTAGCCTCGTAAACATATTGACGTGGTCCCGGGTCTTCGCCTGTGGTTACTATGGTCCCGGGACTCCCTTATATTATTTGTAGAATCCCGGGAAGATCCCGCTCCGGATCCCGGTACTGGCAACTCTAATTTAAATAATGAAAATCGAAAAAGTGATTTTTGCAACGTGTTAAACATTAGTTGCTTTCATTATATTCAGTTATTTTGGATTTTGGATATTTTTAAGTTATTCCATATTAATCAAGGTTTTCTATTATAAAATTGTGCTAGTCAATTTAACATTGACACTTTCTGAATACTCACTCAAACACCCCAACAAACTACAATAGTATAAGTAATAAAGCAATTAGGGTTCTCATCATCTGGGTGACATACAAAAGCAATCGTAAATTCGTAAACAGATAGCTCCGACAGGATAAAGAACCATAAAAAGTAATAAATATAACACCTCTTCCATAAATGTTTTTGTTAGATGTTTAGAAAACTGAGTTATGTATGAAGGAGTGGCGTCAGGGGCCTGGCAACCTTATAAGTTATAAATGCTATTTTTTATTATGTATAGAAAGCCCTATCGAAATATCTCCAATATCTAAAGAGTTTTGGTCAAACTGCAACATTGTTTTTGAGTAATAAGAACTGGTATTGTGTTAAAATGCACGTCTGTGTAAAATGAAACGTAAGATCACGAGACGGTTGTATATACAATGAACAATTATTAGTCAGGTTCAAATTCCTTAGTAAGCAACAATTTCTCGGTGCGTGATGCACAAAAAGCAAAAAGTTTAAAAATGTAGTTCAGCGATAGCAATAGCGCGTAAGGTTTTGGTATTTATTACGAGTTTCACATGATACTGACTCACTGCAGCGACGATAGCATCGGCTGTGTGATAACACTTCAAGGAACAAAACGTTTGCACTTCGTATCGGCTTTGAAGTTGCTGATAAAAATGGAATTTTACATTTTAAACGTTTTGTTGCGGAAGCCTGCGATGATGTAAGAAAACGAAAACAGGATACAGGAACGGGAATGAAAAATGTGGTGTGCCTCAAATTATCCTATTAGTTATTATGGAATAATTATTTAATAAAATACGCGGTCACACTTCTCTCTCCTACAATGGGTGCACAACAATGGACCGAATACTGGTCGATAACATGCTTAATGGAGCTCTGAGAATATGCGTCTCCGTCGTGACGGCGACGCGAATTTCTTTTCCATGTACTCTCGGTGTCTTGTAATAAGAGCTGCCGGTGTATTAGCGCCCCGGCGATTTCATTATCTTTTTGTGCGTTCCTGGTAAAGCTGTTCGTCCAATGTCGTCACTTCGTCGCCGGCCAGGCCCGGCTTTAGTAATATTCTGACATAAAAATATTATGTGTGTTATGGACAAGGTCTAGGCATGCGGAGTAATAGATGAGTACTAGGTACCTTAGACACCGACTGCTATGGTCGGTCATATGGTCAAAGTCCTATTGGATTTTTTGCCGTGATTGAGGCTCTTGCGAAATATGGTATTCTGTCGAGGGTTGCATATTTTTTTTAATTTTTAAAAATCTTAGGTTGGCCGGGGATTGAACTTGTGACCCTCTTATTTTGACATGCGGCTGCTTTATATGTATAGGACGTAGTGATCATTGCACATTTTTGTCCTTTTGGCTTTTTACGACATTTATCCCTTATGTGTTGGGTTCCATTTTTGTCAATGGTGAAAGCTTGACCTATATGCAAAATTACTTTTTTGCACTACTAGTCTCAGAACGCACCGTTATTGGTCTATCTTTAGGTCGTGAATTTGATTTTCTCCACCAAGGGAGAGAAAGTCAAATAAACAATTTTCACCGTGGTAACTGATAAATTGCTAAGTTACCAAATATGACTATTTTAATTTTGACGTTTTAATGAGCTGTATTGTCAGGTTGCAAGTTAACATATTTTCGAAATTTGTTGGGAATTTAGGTATTAAGTCGTTTGGTAGTGCAAAAAATAGTATATACACCACGGTAGCGAATCGTCTTATAACCTTCGCGCTTTAGATACTTCGCGCTGCGCGCTCAGTATCTAATATGCGCTCAGGTTATAATACTGCACTTCGTTACCTTGATGTATAATATACTATTTTCTACAGCCGTCAAAAAACGTGACATTTATGCTTCGCTATAGATACGCGAAGTTTAACTTTTTTTAACACGCGAAAAAATAATATTTCTTCACTGCTAGTAGTGAAAAAACGGTTAATTACACCATTTCCTTAGTTACAACACATTAGGTGACTACATATTATGGTAGCAAATTAATGTTCGTGTTTTATGTCTAGAAATTATTCTTTTTTTTTGACGGCTGTAGAAAAAACGTTGTTTGTATTTCGTGGCAAAATTCGTGTTTTTATGGCGCGTTTGAATGACTTTTCTGTCTCGACCTAACGGTCTCAGCGAAAATTGACATTCTCACGCGCCATAAAAAAACACTCATTTCGCGCACTTAATACAAAAATTACTATTATCTATTCCTGAATTAAACCAAAAATACACAACATTTAGATTTTAAAGGTGCTCACCCTGTATATATTTGACCGAAAGTAAAGTATGATCAAAGATTATTTTCACCTAGTATGACTATGGAATAGTTCCCAATTTATGAATGCAACTACGTTAATACTTTAATGTCAAACTTGGCATTTGCGTTTTAAGTGACTTATAGTTGCATTTATAAATTAGGAACTATTCCATGGCATACTAGATGAAAATAATTTTTGATTATACCATATGTATATTCGGCTTGGAGTCAGGTAGATATATCAAGTTATCAAGTGCATGCAAAATATGGTCTTCTTTCAATAAATACATGGGGAACGGATAGACAGACACACGAACACAGACGGACATACAGACAGACAGAATTGAGAAAATATGTTTTTCGTCATCTACGGACTCTGAAACGGGAAGATCTGAAGAAATCTCGGAAAGTGATTTTTTCACGATTACAATACTTCCTTAAGATTTTAGACGAGGGAAGTAAAAGGTGTAACAATCACGGCTGATTTACTTCGAAAAATGTAAATAACCACCAATAGACATTGCCCCAAAACGATTGTTACTTATCTCTAAATTTGAAAGAATATATACTCGTAGAAGGTATTCGTTTTTAGAATGACGGTGGTTAGAAATGTTTCACAAAACTTTTGACCAACTGTTGGTCATTATTACAACACGGGAACACGCACATATTAGTGCATGCGATTGTAAGAAACAGGAAATGTTTATTTTGTAAAAATCTTAATAGCTGCTTGAATAATCAATGAACAACTGCCGCATTGCATAGAGGTATAGTTTTTGACCATCCTCGTCTTTAGGATTACAAGTTCAAATTAATTCTTGCTACTGTATGTAAATCATTTTTTTATCTCTGTTTTTATGGCTCTAGATTTTTATATTTTTACAATATTGATTCGGTATATAGGGTGTTACAAAAAGATGTGAACAGATTTTGTGTAGTTGTAGGGGGGTGGGGGTGTTGATATAAGTAATTTGAGTATAGGAATGCATGTCCGCTGAAGTCGCGTTTCCGCGTTTTTACAATATTGATTCGGTATATAGGGTGTTACAAAAAGATGTGAACAGATTTTGTGTAGTTGTAGGGGGGTGGGGGTGTTGATATAAGTAATTTGAGTATAGGAATGCATGTCCGCTGAAGTCGCGTTTCCGTGCTACATGGCTATGAAGTTGTAGCTTCAATTTCCTGTGTAGGTGAAGTGAAAGTGATTTTTTTAATTTAAACAAGTTGAAAACTGAAAAGAATAACAACAATAAGAAAATCTGAAACATCACAGCAGGTGTTCGAAATGTCTTCTGTCATTATCAATGCACGCTTGGAAAAGGAAAGGTAAGGTCATTTCAATTCCCCCAACTGGGGGCGGGCTGCTATAGGGACCTTCCGTCCCTTTTCAGCCAAGAACGGGAAACTCGGTATGGGTGAGAGAAAGGAGGGGTCGAGAATGGAGGAAAGGTCAGGAAAAGTGGAATAATACTGCCCCGGCATTCATCTCAGAGAAGGTACTCTGTTGACTCAAGAAAACCACCTAAAAACCTGAATCAAGGCAGACGGTCGCGGGAATCGAACCCACGACCTCCCAAATGCTAAGTAGACATGCAACGCACTACGCTACGGAGCTCGGTGCACGCTTGACAATTTCGCTCCATCCTATACTCATATTGCGTATATCAATCATACAAAATGTATCCACATCTTTTTTTAACACCCTCTACTCCATTACCCACTTTAGAATAAGGATAATTAACTAAGGAACATGAATAAATGTTAATATTTTATTTATGAACTTACAGCACACGAATGAAAAACAATTTGCAAATATTATTTTTCGTTAAGTAGATTCTGCATGTGTGTCGTATCATACTTAATTTATTCTTAGAATCTCTCTCTGAAACTAGTCATAACTCTTTGCAACAAATAATTAATGTACACAATTTTTTATGGAATCAAGTCTTTTAGTGGAAATGTTAGAACAATTTCCCGAACCTGTGCTTTCAGCATTTTTAGCCCAAATCCTAGCATTTTCAAATTCATGCGTTTTGTAATGTTATCAAACCTTAGCTCCGCACGAACCTTATTTCTGCGTAGGCCGTATATTAACACTCTGCAGTTCATTTATATTCGCCGAAATTCAATTATAAATTCCCGCTTTGTTAACATATGCACTTAAGCGAGACAAGGAACGAAGTTAAGCCGCGCTTGCGTGATTTCGTTACGTGCCCGCATCTTGGCGTGGACCGTGGAGCTTTTAATTAGTGATGGGCATAATCGGATGATTTCAATAATCGGAATGTTTCATTTCGGAATGTTTATAAAATCGGAATATCATCCGATTATTTTACATTCCGTAAATGCAAGCAAGGGAAAACGAGCGAAACAACAACGAGCGGAAGGAAGATGAAGTACGTGCAAATTTGCGATAACACTCGCCGTCGCGCCGTAAGCCTTTATCTGCGTTGGCATCTATTGTTTGGTTTTGCAGGACGGCCAGTAAAATACTTTATGAGTTTGAGTCGCACAGTGGGATATAAGAGGAAATAAAATATTTTTTCAAATTATTACAGTAGTTACCTTAATAGACTTTCGGAAAATGGTAGTGATATTTTAAAGTTTAATGGCACATAAAGTACATAATAGATAGTATAAAACAATACATGAATTTGAAGTCTGTAAGGTGTACTATCTAATAATTAATCTACGAAATACCACTGCCATTAGTGCCTTTCACGTATCATGCACGTGCGCAAACGGCGCGACACGTCGGCATTCGCCAACCAGCATATAGCAGTCAAGTGAGTCAACACAACATTCCGTATTTCGTTCAGTTCAAATTGGCATTTCGTTTTCTCATTTTGTATACCGAATAGTAAAATAATCGAATTCCGAAAGTTCCGAATTTTGTGCACCGAACAGTAAAATAATCGAATTCCGAAAAGTTCCGAAACGTTCCGAAATAATCGGAACCTTCCGATTCTTTGCACAATCGGAAACTTTCCGATTATTCATTCCGGATAGGCCCATCACTACTTTTAATCACCGTCCGGTTCTCCAGTGGTTTAGACGTTGATGGTTCCGGCGGGGCTTTACGCCCCGTCGTAAGTCGAGATTGCTAAAATGTGAAGTTGTATGTTAGTCGTCGTCAAGCCAGTCAAGTAATGTCGTGAAAGGTTTAGCCAAGGATCCTTTCTGTTCCGTGGAGCTAATATCTCCAAATGTACGCCAATGGCGGATTATTAAGTGAAAACCCCCGTAGACGCGCTAAATCATTATCGCAGTGAAGTCACCAAGTCCTGTACCTTATCTACAAGTCGTAGGATGCTTCAATCTACCCCTTCCGGGAATTCATATCGTCACGCCTGCTTGAAGACCGCTCTGTGCAGTTTCCAGTTGTTTCCTTTTATTCCTGGCACTGGCCTGGGGATGCGACCTTCAGGTAACCTGAGAACCAAAGTAACCAGTACATCTGATTTTCTATCAAGGTAAATGTTAGCCCTCAAATTTACAGTGATTTGTTGAAGTGAAGTTCCGCCAAGCTATGCTTTATCGTTTAAAGTGCGAGGTGTCAAACAGACACTACCGTTTTAAAGTAAATTATCGCCAAATTTTAATGCCTATATGTCGCTTTGCGTTGGAAATTTAAGTAAACATTGTTGATAAGTTTTTTTGCGTTGACAGTCAAGTAAACATTGTTGTCATGTCACTATTTGAGTGACTGTTGCTAATTTTGTTCATGTAAAGTAATTTTGTTGTAAAACTTAACGTTAATACTGTATTAAATGTAGCCATGGCAATTGTTGTCGTTTTGTCACTTGCGTTTAGTTTACATTTTGCGTCTTTAACCTAACACATTTTGTCGATTATTTTTAAATATAACCAATAAACATTCATGTTCATTGGTATACATACTTTATTATTTTAATAGAGTCCTTTGTTAATTGTTTATCGTTTTTCATTGGTGATGCCATCAAAGGTAGGTTCGAATCAGCTGTGCGGTCGCTACTTTAAGTTGTGTCAAGGCAGAAGTAGAAAGTTGGGCCTACTTACTTCCACATTCAGAGTGGGCCTACCTGTGTTGATTTTGTTGTCCCGATCGATTCCGAATGTGGTGGCGCTTCAATTATTGAACATCTTTTACCTCTCGTACCGGAGTACAGCTCTAACTCAAACGCCGTAAAGAACCCGCCCTCGCGACTGAGTTTTAGCTGGAGCAAACCTTTTTGTTACCGCCATCGTAACAGAGTTAGGGCCGTGTATAGTAGGTATATTTTCCGATTATGTCGTAAAGTCGTGTTCGTGCAGTAACAATGTATTGTGAGGTGTTGTTCGGTAGACTCTCTTTCAGATATAACCAGTGATTTAAAAATGTCTCCTCGAAGGAATTGAACGTGTCTCCTCACTGTTCTCAATATAGCCTCAAATTATTGTCTTCCTGGCAGGAGCTTGCCAATATTACTAAAAGTCTTTTTGAGTTCAACGTTTTCTGAATAAAGCCGCGACATAAGGAGTCATTTTTTCGATCACTAGACGTAGATACAAGAAATAATCGGTAAGATATGTAGCCCTCCTGGGCCATCAGGAATATAATCAAACTTAAATATGTAAGATTAAATTTCTTCATTCATGCTTCTAGTATTATGATTATGAAGCGTAGCCCCATCTTTCTCTGTTCCAGTTTCATCGCTTTGAACCCCCACGTCCCAAAAATCGTTTGATCCTTGTTACTTTTCTGAACCGCCGCCATGTAGCTCAATGGTTCTCATACCCCCCTCTGGATCTACCACATTAGTGTTGCCCTCCCAAAGTGTTGCCCAGTATTGCGCCCCTACCCATATACGTGAGATATTTTATTTTTGATGAAACATAAATCAGGATTGTATCTGTAGACCCTAGTCCTATGCATTTTTTCTATGAAACAGAATGTTACTTTAAGGCGAATTGCGCTCACATTCAAGATCAAATTAGTGAATGCAGCTCGGACAATTATTCCGCGGAGCCGACACTC
Organism: Agriotes lineatus; assembly: GCA_940337035.1. Taxonomy (NCBI): domain Eukaryota; kingdom Metazoa; phylum Arthropoda; class Insecta; order Coleoptera; family Elateridae; genus Agriotes; species Agriotes lineatus. Next base: position 48,219 of record CALNHX010004522.1, on the reverse strand, counting down.
CGGGAGCAGCACGCTGTTCGCCCTGACACAAGCACAAGCCGTATCAACCCTTATCACTCCAGTTATCAGTTAGATCTGTTTAATTGGTACACAAATTCACAGCCCGGCAAATGTAAGCAGCAATCGGCACAGCTAGTTCCCGGTTTGGGGACATCCGTCCTACAGGGGCCCCAAAATCTATACTTGGAGCATCGCCTGATACACCCGCCTTCCGTAAATACGTGCTACCCATGAGGCAACACCAGATGCCTCCGTCTTCCATGCAGACCGGCTAGATGGGTTGCCGATCCCCGAAAAGTAACGAAACACGATCCCCCAGAATAAATTGTTATTTTATTTTATTTTATTTTATTCCGCACTTCGCCAACAGCCGTTAGGCAAATTACAGGCGTCACTGTACATTTTATGGGGACTTCCAACCCCACTAACGACTGTCATGATGTTATTATGACCACGGGGACCAACTTTTTTCCGTGGTAGCCGTAGCACGAGGTGCCGAGAGAAGCAGCCGTGGAACTCCCATCCATGTTCTGACCAGAGAGAGCGTTGCTTAACTCTGCTGATCGAACGTGGACGCTTGTTCAAGCTACACCAATATACAATTCATTTAATTTAAAACTACGATTTAATTTGTACTAGTAGCTAACTAAAATATATTTATGGTAATTATTTGGTGTTTTCGTGAGTATATATATTTGAGTTGAGTGAACACATTTCTCTGATTTGAGCTACTCCGGGGTAGAAAGTTTAATAAACGTTTGTGCCCTTCCGAAATTAATGAAAGTCGTAAATGACCAGAATTAATTACCAGGACTAAAGTTAAATTCAGGAGGGTGAAACGTTACAGTACTTGGAACTAAGTACTAATCATAACTATGGCTGTGATTCTTCGAAACAAAGTCATCATTACAATCATCTAAAGATCAAATCTTATTTAAAATTGTCAATTTAACATTAGATATGAATCCTAAAAATATAAAAGGAAAACAGATAAATAGTGGATACAAAAGGTTGTCCTACAATGTTTATTTGAATTATATTGGACAAAATTATTGTAAAACACGAGCAGTCAAAGACACTTATATTTTCCTAGTATAAAACTGACTTTGAGTTTAGAGCGCCACCTACTGCATTTTTAATTGAAATTTAGTATAGATAGATTATCTCAACCATTATCATCTAAATTTTGTAACCTATGCATCTCCGGTTCTCCCACTTGCCAACATAAGTCACGGATTTGTATTTTCGGGCATTGCTCGGCAAAATGCACGTTTCGCGTATGCTATCGTCGTTGCTTCACAACATAAAGTAGCAGCACGAAAAGACAACTAATAACAGTGTGGGAATAACTTTTCCGGTCTAGGCCGACAAGAACTTAACATATAAATAATAATGTTATTAATTTGTGGATTTATATCGATCAGAGAAAAAATAGTATATGTAACGCGTAGGAAAATAACATCCTGCCTTCTTCCGGTTTTTTTACTCGGCTGACGCCTCGTTCAGCAATTTGAAGTCGTCGTTTAAGACAACACACAAACAGCGTTTCTATTAATTAAAATAATACAAAGTAACTCGAATCCACGGGTTGGGGCTAACAGGCCAAACACCTCTACACAAATGATGATAACTGAAAAACGGAAAACCACAAGAGCCTATTTTTTTCTAAGCAGATATTGCAAAATTTTAAATATAATTTAGATTTTCAAAAGTTATAAATGCTGTATAAGTTAAGCTTGTTGAAAGAAAGCATAGTAATTTATTGGTCAAAGTGTTAAAGTTACTAAGTTTTGTGTCCAAAATTGATTAGTTTAATTTTGAGTTATCCTGTATACATCAACATAGATGGATAGATTAGTAAGTACATTATATCAGGGCGAGAAAATATTAGAAAAACGAGAGCAGATGGGTCGAGTTTTTTAATTCTCGAGATCTGATACAAGCACTTAATGATTTTTCGCAGATCGAAGAACAAGGATATTCTTCAAATTTAGAATTATTTTATTTTTACTTACCTCACTTGTGTTATAGAATTTACTTACCTCACTATTATTTTTATTACCATGGAAACCAGTGAGGTGTCGTAAGATCAATTTACTCGATCTGTTAACAATACCGGTAAGTATGTATATAAAAAACCCGATTGTGCGAAAATATTAGAATAAATAGACGTTAATGGGTGAGCAAAATTTTGCAAAGGATGACATTGAGTTGTTGAACAGCACTATACCTGGGAAAATATAGATAATGCTAAACGATTACATAAAATAGGAATGGTGAGAACTATAAAGAATCCAGCGTTAAATCTTTATGGAATACAACTGCTCGCATGGTGCAAGGAAAATAATACTGGGATTAAAATGAATCCATTTTCGGATTATTGAGCAAAAAATAATCATAACACAAAATGTACGTAAGTGTTGAAAAACGAAACACAATCATTATTTTTTAATAATGGAAAAAATAGAGTATTTATCATATCCACAAATCCAGTTGTTTTTCTTGTAAATGTCCACATAAAAAAAATCTTGTAAAATTGGGAGTTCCAAGATTATTTGGCAGGTTGAAACTTTTCAGCTAACGGTAGGCTCTTAAAATTAATGTTCAGAATACTTAGTTATGCTATTCTCCGTTATTTTTTTGTAAAAACTGCTTGAAACAACCGAAATCACCCAAAATTAAAGAAGGGCTCCAAGTTCAATCGATATTATGATTAAACACGACCCACAAGAATGCAAGAACGTCCTTGCCCGCTGACATTCATTTTCATTACAAAGGCGCGCCGGTTGCCTTTATTAAGCTCGAATTGCAATATATTTCGTCACTTTGCATCACATTGAAACTGTGATAGCTCCATTCTGCATATAAGCTTGGGCCCTGTTTCTAATCGCCCCCAACAGCTGCCACCGGCTCGGTGCATTAATACTAGCGAGTGTGTTGACACATAACTCACATTGTTAAGCGGTATCGAATAGCTACCTCCGGATCTCTTTACGTAAACCTTATTATATTATAACGGTAGGATAGATGATAAAACATATTTTCAATTATAGAATAGTTACTTCTTTCTAATGCCATATAGACTGTTGACGGTTGGGAGGCTAGCGGCCCTGCGCCCCTAAGGAGCAACCGCCACTGGCGGAATCAATGGAGATATTCCAGCTAGCGGCGACCAGAGCCCTACCTGCAATAATACAACGTAAAGTCTGTAGCCACATTTAAAAGTAACCACGAGAAAAATATCTACAACTGCAACTTTCCCTGTTGGGAATAATAATTGAATTCCTACCTATACTCATTCTGAAGTTTTTATTTACAGTGAGCCAAAAAATGATTCGCACGCCCTTGGTATATACTTGAATTGGCTTGCTGAATTTTGTTTTCAATTATAAATTATTAAGTAAAATGTGTTCGCTTAAAATGATGAATGTGGTTCTTAAATTATATTAATTTGTTTTAGTAGTAATCATGTAACATTCAATTTAAAATATAACCTAAACTAACGTAATCTTTCGTTGGATATTTTTTGTCAGTTATCACTGTTTTGAAGCCATCTGTGCAGAGTTTATTAAATTATTTGTAATTCCACTCTTCTATTATCATATTTTTGAAATTTTCTTGACTTGATATTTGATGTTTTGTAATTCTTTGCTCCAACTCCACCCATAAACGTTGGATAAGGGAACTGTTTGGCGATTGGTTTGGGGTTTTTAATAAAGATGAAACACTACAAAGAAGTCACTCACATACCACCATAGAAATGTACTTCGGATTATATTAAAAATGGTAACCATCTATATGACGCATTTTTTCAGCATTACTTCGAATATTTTTTTACAATTTACAAGTATCTATCCAGTACCCCTCACTAGTCTTCAAATTCCCTACACCAACTGTAACCATTCAGCCTCAAACCATAGTGATTCCTCACCATGCGTAACTGTCAAGTGCAAATTTGATTTTTTCTACTGTTCATTCTTCTTTCCCCACACAAATCAGCACCAATCTGAACCAAATATATTGAATTTACTCTCATATGATTATAAGCTAAAGTGTAACATTAACGATTATTACACTGAACTGCCACGTGATTGATATCATCCAATGAGAACTACCAATTTTTTTTAAAATCATCCAATCCTGAACCGATTACCTGATAAGTTCTTACATGTATTACAGATCAATCCAATTTCATTATTTTCAATATGAATGTGACAAATCAGATCACACTTGAAGTGAAAACGACCCTAGGGTGATTGTCAATCATTATGGAACTACTTAATTAAAATTCAGTAGTATCCTATGACAAGTAAATAATGAAGTGTCAAATTAATTTTGTCAGAAAAATGGCTTCTCGCTTCGGCAAAAATTATTAATTAATTTAAGGACTTATATCTCCTCGAATTCACCGCGGCCAGTGATAAATCCTTATAATTTTGATAAATATCCCTCAATTGCGTTGCCTTTAAGAAATGACCCTCGGCTGCGCCTAGGGTTATTTCTAGGCAACGGGTCTTTATTTGTCAAAATTTGGGGCTAAAAGTCTAATTTTGAAATTTTACAAGATTCCCACGATGAATTTTGGGGCTAAAAGTCTGATTTTGAAATTTTTACAAGATTCCTACGCTTATCAAAATTTTTTCCCAGGCTCAACCGGCTGCGAGTCATCGTCTGGGAATGCAGACTTGTCGAGACTTGTTTAAGCGGGGATGTCTGGCCGGATGTTATTGTCTACACCGGATGTTATTGTCTGCGCAATTGAACAATGAAGTCATTGTTTGAAAATGTGCAAGACTGGTAAAAAAAAATTGAACAATGAAGTCATTGTTGTCTGGGAATTTTTGCTGATGTAGTTAATGACCTCCATTATCAGATAAACCGGATGTTATTGTCTAGGGATTCAAACCTGTCCAGACTTGCGGATGTGATTGTTTGAAAATGTGCAAGGCTGGTAAAAATAATTGAACAATGAAGTCATTGTTTGAAAATCTGCACGACTGTTAAAAAATAATTGAAAGGAGTCTTTGTTTGGAAATGTTTTGCTGATGTATAAAATTATTACAAATATATTATGCATCACTGACCAACCTGACATGTTCCTGTAACCGGTTTTATAAGCACAACGGTGTAATAAAACAACAATTGTAAATATACTTGTATTTATTTGGTTAAAACGTACATGCATAAAATTATTACAAATATATATTATGCATCAGTCAATTATTGCGCTAGAGTTGTTGTTGTCATCTCCGTCTGGAGGTGTTACGATTTCCTCGAAGACAAATTTCGTGCTGCTTTCACACTTGCCACCCGAGATGATATAGTAGCGACGTCCTCCTAATCGTTGCAGGTCTGCATCTGTTAGGCAATCGTAGCTTGCTGGTAGAATGAATCGGAGGTTGTCCAATTCTACTGTCACTTTATTGCCATATTTAGTCGAACACCGATACACATTTATTATTAGATATTTTTCATCAACCTTCAAATCTCGTACATTTCTCCACTCTTTAACCTCATTTAAGCGCGTACAAGAGGATGATAGAAATGCTGCAACACACCCCCCAGATTTATATAGCACCAGTCAGAATGTTAACGTGCTGAGTGTTTGAGAATTTGCACCGAATGTGAGTCATTGCCTCAGAATGCGCACGGTTGTTAAAAATAAATGAGTGGAGTCTTTGTTTGAATATGTGCATCGGATGTTATTATCTACACCGGATGTTATTGTCTGCGCATTTGCTGAATGCAGCTAAAAAATAATTGTATGGTGTCATTGCTTGAGAAATGTACAAGGTTGCTAAAAACTGTTCCTCAGTTAACTTGTTTGAATATTGGCATGAAGAATTTTAAAAATCTTTAAGTTGTTAGGTTGACAAGGAGTTGTGTGTGTTTTAATAAGCTTCTTATTTCCTCGTCAGTAGTTTGCGGATACATTCTAGATACAAATACATGTGATTTCTTCTGTACAGCTTTAAGTTTAGAGGTCAGATTTGCTCCAACCGCCACTGGTGCGGAACGTTTGGCAGGGCCGGCGGCACACTTTTAGCCCGAGTGGGTAGTGAGGTGGGGGGGGAGTTCCAAGTGATTTTTCACAATACACTCATCTGAAGGGATGAGGGATACAGGGTTATTATCAAAAATTGATAAAAATATACTTTGGGATGTCACAAAGTTCAATTTATTTTTTGCTTTCGTTCAAAGATACAAATAAATCATTTGCGAAACAAGGCGTTCGTTTTCTATTATGAACAATAAATCCACCCATTAAAGTTTCTAAATCGAGCACATCAACTGAATCCGAATAGGAATGCAAAATAACAACGTGGTTTAGCCGATTCTGTGCTATAGCCGATCTTAAATAATTGTTATTCGACGCAAAACTGAAAAACTTTCATTAGAACAAGAAGATCTTGGTACTGTTATTATTAATCTCAGAAAACGCACGAATTCGGGAACGGTTTTCATATAATGTTCATTTTCCTTGAGAAAGGACCCACCCCCAATTTCAAATTTTAGGTTTTGTTCGAAAGTTTCGAGTGGGTAATTACCCACACGGATATTTTCGAGTGGGTAGTACTACCCATACTACCCACGTCAACCGCCGGACCTGACGTTTGGGTATCGTATCCGTGCTTCTGGATTGTAGAAGCGTTTGAGTTTTAGCTACGGCTTTAACTACATTTTTATTCTGATTAGTCTCCAAAACAACTGAATTATTTTTTTATTTGAAGAATTAAAAACTTTTCGTTTCACTTTGTCGTGCAGGTAATGTTTGAATAGATAGCGAATCTATTGCGGACGGAGTTCTTGGTTTTACTGCTGCCAGCGAGCGCAAATTTTTGTGAAACACGACTTTGAGCAAATTTACTTTATTTTTTTAAAGGAATTGATTGCTATTTGCTGGTTATTAAAATTCAAATATTTTTTGCGATAATAATTCTTTAAGATACTTTTATTTCAATTTGATCGCGGACGGAGTTCTTGATTTTACTGCTGTCAGCGAGCGCAAATTTTGTGAAACACGACTTTGATTGAGCAAATTTACTTGATTTTTTTTAAGGAATCGATTGCTATTTGCTGGTTAATTAATATTAAAATCTTTTTTGCGATAATAATTTTTTAAGATACTTTTATTTCAATTTGAAAAATCTCCATTTGATATATTACCTGAGGTACATTGTCTGTAAGACTAAGCACACTTTCGTTGGTGATGCAGCAATTTATTTACTTCTTGTGTTAGCGTCTTGGTGTTCAAGAACGTTATGTAAATGAAAATTTTATAGAATTTGGAAAACCAAAGAAAATATTAGCGGATAATGCAACTTATTTTTAAGACATCCGCAAGCGAGAGAGGTGATAAAATACTTAAAGATTTTAACATATAATAAACACAATGTTTGGGTACGTTACATATGAGCATTAAATGATAAAGCCTTCAATACCTGCAAAAATAAAAGGCAGGTTAAAATATTGCTCCTAAAAGGAGCGATAGTTTCGTTTTATCATTGGAAATTTCGGTTTCTTACAGTGGTATTTGCAAATCATTTGTAAATAGTTCAGTTTTGGTTGCAACAAGCATAGATGTAGCAGAGATCTGGCAAATAGAAGACTATAGAAGATAAAGAGCTTACGAAGCTTACATAGTGAGTCTATTAACCGTCAACTTAAAATAACACACATATTAAAGGGGAGTAGTAATATAAAATATATCTGCTACTTACAGAGTTAATACAAATTGAATCATAAATTAGATAATAATAAACTCTTGTAAACAGACAGTAATATTAATCTAAAATTGAATTAACTGAAATTAAGTATTTATCAAATATTATTAATAAAGCGGTTAAACGTATGATAAAGGCAGTTATTAATTATTTAATAATAAATACAATTGTCCTATATCTGGTATTACAGTTATTTATGGTTTATGTCTTAATCTGATTTTAATAGTAGAATAGAGTCGAATAACTAAGGTTATTATAATTACGTGCTGAAGACTGAAGACAAAAGGTAAGACTAAAATCAAAAATTACAAAAAAACCCTGAGAATAAGAATTAAATTAAATAAAGCCAAATAAAAGATATTTCACCACAGCACTATATTAGTAAAAAATGCCCTGATTAATAAGGATGCTATACATGATACCCAATGGTGAGGGTCAGTTTCATTTTATTTGCCAGATAAAAAACTTATCTAAATTGGTTAGAAATCAAATACATACGAGAAAATCTCAAACTTGTTTACATCATTTTGTAACTAAACAATCACATTAGAAACTGTAATAGTCTAAATAAAGCTAAAATTAGAATGCTTGAAGGAAGTAGTACAGAATTTGCAGACTATAGAAAATACCTGCCCTTAATAATAGATACAATTGCTCGCAGATCTGGGTTTTGGCAGCGAAAATTCAAAACTCTGTGCATTATTTTTTTTGTGTCAAATTTAAATTCTGTGTAGGTTTTTGGCGGTAAATTTAATTCTGCGCAGGACAAATAAACCAATTTAGATTTGGCAGGTGTTAATAGGGGCTATATATTTGAGCTTTGCCCCGATGTCTGACTTGTTGAGAACTGCTGATGTGGGTGTCTGGCCGGATGTTATTGTCTGGACACACTAAAAATAATTGAATGGCGTCATTATTTGAGAAAGTACACGGTTACTGTAGACAGGTAGACAAGTAGACAGCTAGACAGGTAGACAGGTAGACAGATAGACAGGTATACAGCTAGACAGGTAGACAGCTAGACAGCTAGACATTTAGACACGTAAACAGGCAGACATGTAGACAGCTAGACAGGTACACAGGTAAACAGGTAGACAGCTAGACAGGTAGACAGCTAGACAGTACCGGCGGTCGAATTACATTCTATATTCATACTATAACACACAGACAGTTGGCTCATAATACAAGTGCCATGTTGCGAGCACATTCTCTGATTCTCGTAGTAATATTTCTCTTCCAAAGAGGTGACGGCTTCCATGTTACGACCAGACTGCTACGATTTATTCAATAGACAATGATTTATTTTGTAGACAACGAGAACAAGTCTGAACAGGTTCTTTTTCTCGCAGTTTTACCAGCAGTAAACCGATAGAAAGCTAACACATAATGTTGTGCAAAAACTGTAGACATAAATGCCCGAAATTTACAGAATCATACGTTTGAAATGCTTGATGATTATATTTGACAGCTGCCATCTTGCCAAGGTGTTCCAGATATTAGATGTGATAATTTAAAGGCAGTACATCGGTTAATGGATATCATGAACATTGTACTTGATTGTCTTACTGTAAACAGAAAAGGTAATAATAAATCGCTTTTGTTAAATACTAATACAAAACAACAAGTATATAATGACTAGCATAAATAAAAAAAGAAAAAATAGTGATGGGGATATTACCAAGCTGAGTTCAGTTATTCGCTAGAATTTTTGAAATATGATTGAGGATAATGTTTACAGCCACTGTTTCTTTCATACGTTCGTGCAATGTGCACGCAATACATTTTCGTCCTTCTTGATCAGTTTCCCCTTTACATTTTGCGCACTTATACTTAATTGGTATAGGCATCTCTCTCTCTCTCTCTCTCTCTCTCTCTCTCTCTCTTTCATTATTACTGTTCGCAATCTGTGGAATAAATGGTGTTAAGAATCCCCATCTCTTTCTTATTTATACGATTTGAAGAAGACGTGGCTGGGATTCGGGTGAGTCAAGCATTTCAAACGTATGATTCTGTAAGTTGCGTGCATTTATGTCTACAGTTTTTTTTTGTACAACATCATGTGTTAGCTTCCTACCAGTTTACTGGAAATATATGTGTATAAGCTTGACTAAATTACTTCGAACTGTTAACCTGCTAACTGACGGTTAATGACTGTCAAAATATGCGAGAGACTACAGCGGCGCAGGAACTACTATAATTATGGGGGGCAAAAAATGTTTTGAGTGTTTTAACATGGCTAAGCTTTATGTTCGACTGTTCCATAAACACTTTATTATAGTATTATTTAGCGTCCATAAAGTGCAACTTTAGTCCATAGAGTAAATGTAAAATAGCCGCCTGTCAATGTCCAACGGTATTATCAAAATAAATGTCATTTTATTCAAATCAGGAAAAAATATCATACGTACGAGTATTAACTGAAAACTCTACAATTAATAAAAAGGAATACATCTTTAATACATCCCAGTAATAGGTAGTTATTCTTGATATAGAAAACGCAATTAACCTAGAAGCACACTTCGAAAAATGTTTTAATAGCAACTTGAATTTTCTAATGTCTTTAATGCCACAAATGATATTGTAGATAAAAGGAAATCTTTTGTACTGCAGCTGAACATAAAGCTTTGCATGCAGCTTGTATATAATCAGACCTTATATGAGTCGTCCTCTTTATCGCTACGCTACGCTCTTCTGCATAATAGACTCTTTCAATAAAGTCCTACATTATGTACTTGATACATAAATAACTATAATAGTTAAAAATAAGCCAAAAGCTTTTTAGTCACGTATTGAATGGTCATAAAGATACACAAAATACCTTAAAGGTATACTTCATTGTTATTTTTTTTACTTCGTAAAATTTAGTAATCATGATTTTTCATAGTAATCACGCAATTTTTGCGGAAATATCCGTATTTGTGTCTTCTCGTCCAGAAAAGGTGATTTTCAAAGTGATATATGTCGGTTAGTTTATGATCATGACAATTTGTGAGTCTGTCAGTATGTCTGTGTCCTCTCTACAACCCAGATTGTTTAACTGATCGGCCTCAACATTTATATATTTGTTTTTATATAGATTTGGAGATCCCAGTCATTTTTGGTTAAAATCTGGTAACCGCAAATGGTACTTTACTCTTATGTTTTTCTGTTTTCCCGGAAAATGTTATAATTGTTTGATAAAAATTAAATTTCATAGAACAAGATGATATATTGAGTAATTATATACAACTTTTGTTTAAAAAGTTTATAAGACATGCAGTTTTTGGAAAAATGACAAAATGAAAGTTTACATAAACTTTCTCCCAATGCTGATATATATTGTGTAATTATCTATATTGTCAAATCAGTTTTTGTTAGTCTAGTTTTTTGAAAATTTTACAAGCAGTAATAGGAAGTCGTGTGGTGACCACACTTTATTTTTTTATATGGAAATGCAATCTAGAGAAACCACTGATAACAAGGCATTGTCACTAGATTGCATTGTGTTGGTACATAAACTAGAGTAACTAATATAAACTTCTGGTTATTTTTGCAATGAGGTTAGGTTTCATTTTGACTGGTTGACACCGTATTATTTATAAATTGTAGTTCTGGCTATTATAAACTGAAATTGTCCTTGAGTGCAATGCCTACCTAAAGTATGATCAAAAATTAATTTAATCTAGTATGGCTATGGAATAGGTCATAATTTATGAATGTAACAACGTTTACACTTAATGTCAAACTTGACATTTGATTTTTAAATGACTTATAGTTTGCATCATACATTAGGAACTATGTATTTCATAAATGAAAATAATTTTTGATCATACTATAGTTAAAACCAAATTATAAAATTACATTTCAAGTTTATAATAGCCAAAGCTACACAATTAAATATAATGAAATGTCAACCTTATCACAAAAATAATAACCAGAAGTTCATGTACCAACACAATCAGCCTAGTGACAATGCTTGTTGTCAATGATTTCCCTGAATGTCGGTATTTGCATTGCCATATGAAAGAAAAATGGACTATATCGAATTCTCCGCTATCAACCTGAAAATAAAGACGTGTTTAACAATTCTTCGTGTTTTATTCTGCCCGTCCTACAATAGAACAACGAATTTTAGCATCTCGTGTAAGATTAATGTGATAACCCTTATGTACAATTTTTTAAAAACTTCATAGAAGATATGAGGGGGGCAAATTACACTATTTGCCTCCTCGACATATTCTATGAGGGGACATCCTTGCCCCCCCCCCATGTTCCTGCGCCCCTGGGAGACTATCAGCTATCAGATCCAAGTCACTCGTGTAATTAGCGTGATCTACAAAACCTTTAAAAAAATTTAAAACAGTAGATAGAATACTATTTTTTTAATGTTAGCAGCAACTGAAATACAAATGAAATCTTGGTAATAGTAAATAAACATTTCATATTAAAATTTATTGTCATATAAATGGTTCTTAATTTTTCAAGTTTAATAAACTTGGTCGACCAGCCATGTCATGAAATTGATCACAACCACTGCGGGGTTAAGAATCTATAACATAAAATCGGTGCTCTCTTTGTACCTATGTTTGCGTGTTTGCGTGTTTGCGTCTATGTTTGTTCGCTATCTCCTCCGATAGATACTGGACCGATTAAGTTGTACGATGGCTTAAAAGTTTGCTAATTTTTAGATTTAGATCGTAGGCCGTTTTTATTTTCAAAACAGTGCGAAAAAGTTTTAATTTAATTAACACCTCTAGGCAGCAGGGCGGAGCGCCTTACGCCGTGCGCTATTAGCTCGGGTGCGCGCATTATTCAAACAAGAGAGGTGGTCCTGCGGTAGGGTGCTCGCCTATCACGCGGGTGGCCCGGGTTCGATCCCGCCGATGCATCCTTTTTTTTTTAATTTATATTGATGAATCTCTCTTAATTTTGCGAACCGAAACGTAGTTCGGGTGACGCACTAGTACATACATATTCATCATAACATAAATTTGTAGATTTACCAGCTTGTCCAAATATATAAAAACTATTAAAGATCCTGTATAACTATATTAATTTTTGTTCCCATCATATTGGCACAGGGGGTTCAGTGTGCTATACAAAAATGCTTGCACAAGCGGTATGATGATAACAATTAATCGCTGTACAGTATTTTAATTATCACATCCGTTGTCTGGAGCACACATGCTTAAGAACGATATGTTCTCCTGTGTGAGAGAAAGTTTACGTATGCACTTCTCACAGATAGTATAAAGCATGAGGATAATATATAAGGGCGCTTATCACACACTGTAGGAAAATTAGTTTAGCATCATCAAGACGCTAAGATAAGCGTTAAAGACTGAGAGAAAGTTTACGTATGCGCTTCCATAGATAGCGTTAAAGCAGGAGGATAATATATGAGTACTTATCGCACTGTGGGTAAAAATTAGTTTAGCATCATCAAGACGTTTAGATAAAGTGTTGAAGACTGACCATCAGTCGATAATTATCACATCTGATGTTTGGAAAACATCTGCTTAAGAATGATTAATTTCCTGTGGGAAAAAGTTTACGTATGCAGTTCCCGCAGGTGTGTAAGGTGGGGGGATATTATATAAGAATATTTATCATGGAAATATAGTCTACCATCATGTCGCCCAGACAGAGCTTCACAGAAGACAATTCAGTTCAACCGCCTAGTCTTGAGCAGTGTGCCGGCTTCCATGGGATCAGGAGGATGAGGAGGAGAATGAAGAGCTATGTTGAGTGACATGGAGTTTGGGGGCGTCTCCTCCGTCTTCGCCATCATTCTTCGAGTTTGAAACGTCTCCTCCGCCTTCACCGTTGCCAATGTGGCAATATCCACATGGACTCTGGGAGCAGATATCACACACCACACCACCACCACCACACCCCTCAGCACCACTACCAGCACCATCTGGAGCATCTCTCCTCCACCTTCGCCACCACCAATGTGGCACTACCCTCAAGGACAGCCACACTCTTGGGGGCAGATATCGCCACCGCCACACCCCTCAGCACCCTAAGGGCGGTTAAGCTCCACACAATATTTGGAGGGGTGCGCATGGACGGTGCCCCCTCACCGCCACCACTGTTGAGGTATGCTGAGCTGACGCCATCTGAAGCACCCTCCACCACCTTCGCCCTACCCCCATGGCAATCACGCTTCTGGGAGCAAGCGTCAGCATCAGCATTCATCGTCTGGGGTGTCTCGACCGCCTTCGCCGTATCCCCATGAGCAATCACGCTTCAGGAAGCAGGCGTCCTTGGAACAATTACAAACAATTTTCAATCTCAATATCATTTTGCTCTACCAGAACCAGTGCTACCCCAACATTTAAGCCCGGTTCTGGCAGAAATAAAACTGGGAAATAGAATAATACACATAATTTTTAAAGTATAAATAAAACTGTTATCTTAATGTGTGTTTTATTTAATTAATATAAGTAGGAAAATCAATATAATCTTGAGGCTCGAAACAAGAATCACTTCTCCATCAACAGTTTAAGCTATGTGATGGAATATCTAAATACTCGTACTATAAGCATGATATGAACATATCGTGAAATGTCATATGACAGCATTTCCTACAATGCGTACGATCAGTCAATTTACAACGACCTTGCGTAACAGCAACTTGGTAATCTGCACATGCTTAACGTACATTTTGTTTACAAACAAAGCACCAGTTGTGATTGCAACGTATTGTTTGCCTCGAACGTGTGCTATGGCAATAATAATTACTAATTAATTTGTGGATTGTATATCTGAAAAGTGGAATTATGTTAAAATATCAATTTGAGGATTCTAGACCTTGTGACTTGTGACTTTATATACATCATATAGTATTCTAAAATATTTTTTTACTCTACAATTAACCCTATTTCTAATCGTCTTTAGCATAGCAGGCGCCTCTTCAAAGTAGTCACAAACATTTTACTTTTCATTACGTTTATGCACATTTGTAACATCCTCTGATCATCATTATCAAACAGTAGTACGTTGGAATCGTAGCGGAATTTATTAAATATATTTTACCGTTAATATGCGCCTGAATAATCTTATGTGATGAATCGTAGATTGGTTATCGACCTCAATCCATACGTGAAAGGTAGGCCTTGCACCGTCATAAGACGTAGCACCCCATCTCAGTTCTGTTTTAAAGGTTTGAATTTTAGTAGTTGTTCGAATAACATCAAACTTGCCGGTATACACACCCCGTACATATTTTCACTTATGAACTCTTGGATATAACATTACAAATCAGACCTCGTATAGACACCATAATGACGATACTGGGACATATTTGGTTGAATTTCGATATATACTATATTAGACCACAAAGACTCCATACAATTTTTTTTTTTAGTAACCGTGCAATTTCTCAAATTATGACAACATTCAATTATTTTTAGCTGCATTCGTCAAAGTGCTAGACAATAACATCCGGCCAGACACCCACATCAGCAGGTTTTACAAGTCTGACATCGGGGCAACGCTCAAATATATAGCCCCTATTAACACCTGCCATATCTAAATTGGTTCATTTGTCCTGCACAGAATTGAATTTACCGCCAAAAACCTGCCACATAATTTAAATTTGCCGCCAAAAAAATAATGCACAGAATTTGAATTTCCTCTACCAAAACCCAAACCTGCGAGCAATTGTATCTATTATTAAGTCTGGACAGGTATTTTCTATAGTCTGCAAATTCTGTACCTCCATCAAGCATTCTAATTTAGCTTTATTTACACTATTACAGTTTCTAATGTGATTATTTAGTTACAAAATGATTTCAACAAGTTTGAGATTTTCTCTTATGTATTTGATTCTAACCAATCTAGATACGTTTTTTACATGGCAATAAAATGTAACTGACCCTCACCATTGGGTATCATGTATAGCATCCTTATTAATTAGGGCATTTCTTACTAATATAGTGCTGTGGTGAAATATCTTTTTTTCGCCTCGCTCTATAGAAAATGATCTTTTTTCTCCCTAATTTGAGGGAGCAAAGGATGCCTTTACCTCACACGGGAGGTAAAGTAAACAAAAATTCCCACGGGAGGTAAAGTAATTTCCATAGAAACTGTAGCTGTTAATGATTAAATTTAATAAATTAAAATTGACAGTAATTTCAAAAATGTCAAATTGCATTTGAGAAAACTGTATTTCACAGTATTCTAAGAATGTTTCTCCTGTAATTGATTCGAGGCTTGCACTTTACTCGCAATTGACTCAAGCCACATAAATTTCAGCGACAGACGTGGACTTCCATCCCCCGTAACGTTTGATGCTTAAAATGTTACTCAAGCATCCACTAAAGGTGTAGCTGAATCCTCCTTAGACAATAACCAGTAAAGGCGCTCGCATTTGTTGTTTTCGAATCTAGGATTTGAATAATTAAAATTCCGTCTTTTGCTACAATATCGCTGATATTCAATTTGGTGAGTTCGTCACACCGACGGGCACCTGAGATACCTATGACCAGGACAAGCTGTAACGGATAAAAATTATTTTAAAACAGGGCACTCTTGTTTATAACAATTTTGTGTTTAATACCTTCATTAGTAGGTACTCATCTGGAACTTCCAATAAAAATTAGTTGAGATCTCCTCGCGTGAAAGTTTGGGGTTTCTTTGGCCTGTAACCTGCAGCGTGACGCTTCAGTAATGCAATCAATTTTGGATTTTTTATGTCAATATTTTCCTGCACCGCTACTTTTCCTTTGACTTTTCCGGTAACCAATCCAATGTTGCAGAATTTGCCTCTTCTGCAATATCAGAGGGCAAATCTGAATCGTCGTCACCGCTGCTACACATTTTTATAATAGTTTGACATCTACTGCAAACTAGGTTTCGTCGGTTTGTTTGTTTTCACTAGCACTCTATTTTCACTCACAACAAATCGTTGTTTGTTGATCGCATCACATAGACGACCTGATTAGTAATGTACCCAAAATGCCACACGTATTTTAATATTCTTTAATTAAAAAAAACAGCGAGTCGCATTCTTTAGCGAGGCGAAAAAATCATATATATATATATCATGGGAGCAAAGTGAATTTCCTCCCTCGTGCAATTACGGCCCTCCGCTTTGCGTCGGGCCGCAAACTTTGACCGCGGGAGAAAATTATACACTTTGCTCCCTTGATATATAAATAGCTATTATTTGGCTTTATTTAATTTACTTTTTATTCGCAGGGGTTTTATTTTAAATTTTTGATTTTAGTCTTACCTTTTGTTTACAGTCTTTAGCAGGTAATTGTAATAACCTTAGTTATTCGACTCTATTAGACTATTAAAATCAAATTAAGACATACACTATGAATAACTGTAATACCACATATAAGACAATTGTATTTATTATTAAGTAATTAATAAGACATAAGCTATGAATAACTGTAATACCACATATAAGACAATTGTATTTATTATTAAGTAATTAATAACTGCCTTTATCATACGTTTAACAACTTTGTTAATAATATTTGATAAATATTTAATTTCAGTTAATTCAATTTTAGATTAATATTACTGTCTGTTTACAAAATTTTATTATTCTCTAATTTATGATTCAATTTTTATTAACTCTGTAAGTAGCAGATATATTTTATATTACTACTCCCCTTTAATATGTGTTTTGTTTTAAGTTGACGGTTAATAGACTCACTATGTAAGCTTCGTAAGCTCTTTATCTTCTATAGTCTTCTATTTGCTAGATCTCGTTGCAACCAAAACTGAACTATTTACAAATGATTTGGAAATACTACTATAAGAAAACGAAATTTCCAATGATAAAACGAAACCATCACTCCTTTTAGGAGCAATATTTTAACCTGCTTTTTATTTTTGTAGTTATTGAATGCTTTATCATTTAATGCTCATATGTAACGTAACCAAGCATTGTGTCTATTATGTGTTAAAATCTTTATTTTATCACCTCTCTTAAATATCTCTCTATCGGATTGGCTTGCGGATGTCTTATACGGCAAAAACCAACTTTTATACCTTGCTGTATTATTGTATTTATAAACCTTGGGTTTGTTGCATTATCCGCTAATATTTTCTTTGGCTTTCCAAATTCTATAAAATATTCATTTACATAACACACACAACTCCTGAGGTGGAATGTGAAAAAATGCTGCTAAGTTGATACTCAAATAGTTATAGTTCTTTTAAAGTCACAATCAACGACAAAATGTAGATTCAATACTTGATCCAAGAATCTGGCCTGTAGGAGCTTTACTTCTTTTTTCGTGGAAACCCGACACAGTCAACCTAACAAGAATGCATTACAAACAAGTTAACTGCATTCGAGGAACAGTTTTTACCAACCTTGTACATTTCTCAAACAATGACACCATACAATTATTTTTTTAGATGCATTCAGCAAATGCCCAGACAATAACATCCGGTGTAGACAATAACATCCGATGCACATTTTCAAACAAAGACTCCACTCATTTATTTTTAACAACCGTGCGCATTCTGAGGCAATGACTCACATCCGGTACAAATTCTCAAACACTCAGCACGTTAACATTCTGACTGGTGCTATATAAACCTGGGTGGTGTTGCATCATTTCTATCATTCTCTTGTACGCGCTCTCCAAAACATGGCAGATTTCAACCAGAAACTTTACAACTTAAATGATCTTAAAGAGTACGAGATTTGAAGGTTGATAAAAAATATCTAATAATAAATGTGTATCGGTGTTCGACTAAGTATGGCAATAAAGTGGCAGTAGAATTGGACAACCTCCGATTCATTCTACCGACACGCTACGATTGCCAAACAGATCCAGACCTGCAACGGTTAGGAGGACGTCGCTACTATATCATGTCAGGTGGCAAGTGTGGAAGCAGCACGAAACTTGTCTTTGAGGAGATCGTAACACCTACAGACAGAGATGGCAACAACAACTCTAGCGCAATAACTTTATACATGTACGTCTTAACCAAATAAATACAACTATATTTACAACTGTAGTTTTATTACACCGTTGTGCTTATAAAACCGGTTACAGGAACATGTCAGGTTGGTCAGTGATGCATAATATATTTGTAATAATTTTATACATCAGCAAAAACTTTCCAAATAAAGAGTCCATTCAATTATTTTTTAACAGTCGTGCAGATTTTCAAACAATGACATCATTGTTCAATTATTTTTACCAGCCTTGCACATTTTCAAACAATCACATCCGCAAGTCTGGACAGGTTTGAGTCCCTAGACAATAACATCCGGTTTATCTGATAATGGAGGTCATTAGCTACATCAGCAAAATACACACAACAATGACTTCATTGTTCAATTATTTGTTTACCAGCCTTGCACATTTTCAAACAATGACTTCATTGTTCAATTGCGCAGACAATAACATCCGGTATAAACAATAACATCCGGCCAGACATTCCCGCTTAAACAAGTCTCGACAAGTTTGCATTCCCAGACGATGACTCACATCCGGTGAGCCTGGGAAACATTTTTGATAAGCCTAGAAAAATTCATCGTCGGAATGGCGGCTGAAAAAAGATATCTTTCACCTCTAAATTGCGTGCTCGGACATTTTGAAGGCAAAACGCATTGACTTTTAAATTTAAATCTTGCTAGTCCATTTAACCGACTCGAAATGTAAGCCGCCGTTCGAGATAATTGAATGTCCGGCGGACACAGGCGAAAGATTTACGTCAATAGATTTCGAATCGTAAATAAACTCTACTACTCTATTTCTATGAATTTTATTTATTAAAGACTTCCTTCTGAGCACAGTACGGGGTAAGGGTAAATTTTTTGCCGTGTTTAGCTTATGTAAATTGAATAACAATATTAAATTGTTGACTAGGGAGGATGTGCATTTTACTGAAATAGCTAAAAGGTTGAAAAAGCTTATCAGGATGCTTCCCCATCAGAATCCACCGTCCGTCCATGGACAAATGAGTTTAAGCATGGTAGAGATAGCCTCGAAGACGATACAAGAAGTCGAAGACCTGCAACGGTACAAAACCCCATAAATTGTGGCCAAAGTGGAGAAGTTAGTGATCGAAGATAGGCCAATTATTGTTAAAAGGGTAGACAACACTGTAAAGATCGACCAGAAACCAGTTAGATCGATACTGCATAACATTTTGTATATGAATAAGGTCTCAGCCTGATGGGTGTCTTGAATGTTGACACCCTTACACAAATAGGATTGAGCGAAAATTTATCGTGCGCTTTTGGCTCATGGCGATTGAGATTGTGACAACTTTTTTGACATAATCGTCACTATGAACGAAGGATCACAAAAAAGGCAGCATGGAGTGGCGGCATTTCAACTCTCCAAAGTGATGCTCTCGGTTTTCTGGAATTCCTGCGGCGCGTAAGGACTTTGTTAAGAATGGCCGTACCAACAACGGCATGTTCAAATCAAGATCATTCGCCATGGACGACTGCTAAAAGGAGTGCCCCTACAGCACGACAATGCGTCGTCGCACAAATGCGTTGCAGTGACATCAAAAGCGGTTAAACTGGGCTTCTAAATCCTCTCACACCCAGCTTCTTCTTGGATCTCGTACCGTCGGATTTCTTTTTGTTTGAAAAATTGAACGCTCACTTTCGTGGAACACAGTAAACTGAAGTAACTTCATGGTTAAAGGGTTGAAGTGCGGACTTGTAAAGGATGGGATTATGAAGCTGAAACATATATGAGGCAAATGCATCGATTTGGGAGGAGACTATAAAGAGAAGACCCAAGATGTGTTTGATGAAACTAGTAGCAGTTCTAGAAAACGGCCTTTTTCTCCTTTCCCTTGTATTTTGGAATATTTATGCTCCAGTTTTTGTAGATTTCTTAGTTGGTGGGAGGACTATTATACATTCGGAATATTATAGTCTAACTATTGCTATTATTCTCCGTTATAATGCCCGTTCATATATTGCCCGCTTAACCCAAGAAACGTTGTATAAATTAGCATGGGAAGTATTGCCTCACCCACCTTATAAGCTCGACTTCTCTGATATCTTTTTGAATCCCTCCAAGAGTATATGGGAAGTAAGAACTTCTTATCGAATGAGGTAATGGAAGCGGTGCAAATTTCGATTCACAATCAACCAAAACACTTTGCCTCTGTCTGTATTCACAAGTTAGGATAAATGTGTATCGGGTAAGGGTATTATTTTGACAAAAAAAATTGTTTCCACCAACTGTGCTCTTGTTATTGCCATATAAAGAAATCCAGATCAAATATATACTTTCCTCGTATAATACTGTACTGTTGTATGGTTTTATTTTAAAAAATTACCAATCTTCTTTGATTATAAAATCTTACAACAAGATTTTCCTTCTCTGTAGCAATTTCGTTAGATTTCTTTCTGTGCCATTTTAGATTACTTTCTAATTATATAAGATAAAATAGTAACAGCATAGCTCATGTATTTTCACATAAACGTCACAGTTACCAATTGTTTTTCCCCTGTCCCTTAGGTGTCGTGCTTTTTTCCGTGTAGCGTCAATCGGACACGATCAACTGGACGCGGCGACTTTTGGACTCGCCGACAATTGGACGCGTCTGTAATTAACACAAGTATTTCCACTCAATATGTTTCACATTTTAACAAAATTAAGACTTATAAAAGAAATATATAAAAAAATGCAGTTTACTGTACTGCAGCTATACGTTATAAGGAGCGAAGGAGTCTCATTTTATTTATTTGTCAACACAAAATAATACTAACACATACATGTAACACAAATAAGTTTAATATGTAGTAATATTGAGAATTATATACGTATATGAACGCCGGAATCTAACTCGAGAGATTAGGCTTTGGAAGCTGACCAAAAGCCCTCGTTTTGCTTAAAGTAAGTCAAGTCGGAATATGGAGACGCAATGTTGAGACGCCAAGCTGTCTGGTCTGGTCTTAAATACTGCTTCTTACGCAAGAAGTGGTTCCTGAAAGAACGCCTGCTACGGAGGAATCTCAAGGCATTCTTCGAGGACAATACATATTGCCAGTTGTGCTGGGCACAAGGGTTTCGGAGTACAAATGTATTTTATTACCGGATTCCTGTGACTTGTGTAAATGTTTCTTTGCTCGCCTTTTCCCCGCAGGTGGTCCATCCGGGATATATTTGGGCCCGAAATTTAAATTTCCTCTGTTAGCGGAAAGATTTTATTGATCCTTAGCTGCCTCGAACAACTTTGGGCTTGTAATGGCCCTTTTTTCGTCAAGTAGGATGGCCAGTCCCAGCGATTCGGTTTATTGCTTTGGTTGCATGACTAGCCCTTGCGTTGGGAAAAAACAAAGGCTGGTTCGCGGACTCGTACCCATTGTCGAAAAATGGTTGAACGCACTTTCGCTGTATCGATTTGGTATCTTTTGACTTTCTCCTGCATAGCTGAACCCTACTTTGCAGGCGTGATTATTTCTTTTGCGGCCGTAGTAGTTGGGGCCTCCATGCTGTGGCGATACGGAGTATTTGTTTTTTTAGATAATGCAGTTCCTTAGAAAGTGTTTATGAAAGGCTTGACAATTTTGCTAAAACGGCGGAAGCAATTTCTCATCCCTTGCTGCAAGCGCGACGTTCTCATATCAGTTCTTGACGTTCAGAAAGTTTTCTTCAATGCAACACACACAATTGACTTTGAACACGGGAACATTTATCTTTGGCTGAGGCACTTGCTCGATAGTGTCGATGCGGTTTGCTGGGAGCGTTATTCCTTCTTCCGAAATGGAGTGCCCCAGGAAGTAGACGCTTGTGCTGGCACGGTGTGCCTGTAAGTCGAGTTGATCAGCACTCTGTAGTTGCTTGTTCCCCTCGTCGGCGATGGTACCAACGGTTTCTCGTCGAAGATGACATCCTGGTCCGACGTCGAGGTGCGTTTTAGGACTGTCCTTCATTCTTATCACTTGTTGCGATGTTACAGCACCGTGCTTGTGTTTCGCGGCTGCCCACAGTTCACTCTTGTTACTTGTTGCGATCTTGCTTGTGTTTCGCGGTTGCTCACGGCTCATTTTTTTCGCTGGTTACGATGTTAAGCCCTGTGATTGTGTTTCGCGGCTGCTCACGGCTCATTCTTGTTGCTATGTTAAGCGCCGTGATTTGAGAGATCGTGGGTGCGACCTTTTGCTGCCGCGTGAAACATTACTACTTAATTGCGTCTGCACCCTGCTTGCTATCAGAGCCGGAGTAAGGATATGTGAGGCCCAGGGCTAAATTTTTTTAGAGGCCCCATTCCCATTAACGCAACGGGTACAAAGGGATCTAAATTATTAGAAACCGCACTATATTTTAACCTTCGAATCTTTTCGAGGCCCCCGAAATTCGGTGGCCCGGGACTGCAGCCCCCTTAGCCCCCCCCTTAATCCGGCTCTGCTTGCTATATAAGTTCTTGTAGAAGTAGCTTTGGCGATGTAGCAAAAACCGCTGGCGTATATCGCATTCCTTGTTCTTGCGGCTCGAGTTACATTGGACAGACTGGTCGTTCAGTTGATCTAAGACTTCAAGAACATAAAGGCGATTTCAAACACAAACGCATCACAAAATCAGCCGTAGCTGAGCATACGTTTACAAATGGGCACACTATAGAATTTGAGCACGCAAGAGTACTTGCCAGAATACCTCACTACCTCCCGCGAGTGATACGTGAAGCCATAGAAATAGAAAAACATCCAAATAATATCAACAGGGAAGATGGCTTTAAGCTTAGTAAAACGTGAACCCCTGTGATACACTATTTAAAGCATTACAACTACTTGCGTCGTACGGCCACGCCCCACGGATTACGTTTCACTCGGACGACCAACCAGCGTTACGTCACTCCGCGCGCCTGCCACGGAGGACTAAAAATAGCTCCACACCGACCTTCGGTTCTTAGTGCGACTTTCACTCTGATGATGCAAGCTGCAAAGTCTTGCGAAACATTAGTGAATATGGATGCACAAACAGCAAAACGGCCAAATCTGCCTAAGTATCCTCGTTCTCAAGATACTCAAACAACACAAGCCACCAAAGAGCATGACCATCGTGCGGGTTTTTGCTCGACTTCATAAGGTGCAAGGCACATTAAGCCAGAAAATGCTGGGTGTTAATATACAAATACTACGCGGTCTAAGCCGAAATTCCATGTTAAGAAGAATAATTATTAGATTTTACCTAGTTATTATGACATTCAAAAATAATATATAAAAAAGAAATAAAATTTATATTTAAAATTAACGTTGACTACAAAATGAATTCCATTAACTTAACATTTTTAGATACATAAATAAAGTAGATGAAAAATATGGCAAATAATAAATCCTATAAATATAACAAAATTAAGTTTTTCATGTGTAACTAATATACCAACTAACAAATAAATTAAACGTATTCGTAAAATATAAATTTTCTTTATTAAAATGTACTCTTTATGCTTTGGAGTAGAAGTCTATCGCTTATTGCGTAGCGCGCTCGCCGTCGCACCACGCCGGGCGTGAGAACTGTCTGAACTCCGGGATGGCGTCATGTATTCGGGGATATGTTTACGTTTCTATTGATATAGACTTGTCTTACACATATTATGTGTGTTATGTGACATATTGAGCCTCTTTCAGAAAGTTTTCACTTTACACTATGTCTATGTGTACATTATGATTTATTGATCAGATTATGAGACATATTTCATTTTTAACTGTATTAAATATTTTTATAAAATGTAATTTTTATAGGAATATGTTAATACCGAAATACCGGAATTTTTTACACGGGATGCCGTAATCCCGGTATTATAAGTACTAACCATAACCTCAAAATAACGAGTTATCGAAAAAATTTCACCTCGAAGTATTCCTTGGAATTTTAACGCGTCTCCTTACTGTAACTTATTATAATCTCAATTTGTACCTTTGACAGAAACTTGACATAATTATTGAAACCATTTCCGAATGAAGCTGCAAGGTAATATTTTTTTGCATAGTGATCGTAAAAGTAGTCTTTTTTAACGAAAAATCGTATTGAAAGTTTCACTTTTTTTAATGCAAAATCGTGAAAAAAAGTACACATTTTACTTTCCCATACCCATAGGTATATTACTTTCCCATACCCATAGGTATAGGGAAGTCTTGGAATCATGAAAATTTTGGAAATCGAGATTTTCACAGAAATATCCGTTTTGGGCCTCTAGGAACCCAAAAGAGTGGTTTTTAAAAAATGTCTGTCTGTGTGTGGGTGTGTGGGTGGGTGACGCTCCTACAGCCAAAAGTATTGCTCCGATTTTGATGCGCTTTGGAATGCGGGGGTGTATCGAAAATTCATCGACAAAATAAGCTTTTCAAAAAAATCCGAAACCGGAAGCGGAAGTTACGCATGTTTTTTTGGTATCACTGTTTTCGTGATTAAAATTTTGAAAATTTTATCGCGGATAACGATAGAGGGTCATAAGACAAATCTGTTAGTTTTTTGCCGAACTCGCTAGGTTTAAAATGAAGGGCGTTATGATTTTTTGAAAATTTTGAGTTTAACGCCCTATTACTCAAAAACGGATGAATCGATTCAATTGATTTTTTTTTTCTGAATAGTATATGAAGGCTAACATGAGGTGATATAAAAAGTGTTTTGAAAAATATTAAGGGGCCTAAATTACAAATTTTCTAAATTTTGGAAATTTTCTAAAAATCATTTCTCAAAAACTGCCACAGGAATTTGTTTAAACTTCATACACTGATAGACCCCGAAAAGGGCTATCGATCTGTTTTTTAAAGAATCTCATGAATTATCTGTGGCGCCCTCTACGAAGCTTTGAAGTTTGAAAATTTAAACCCCTTTAATTAATAAACAAAACAAGATAGGTAGCTGGGGTTTTCACTGAATTGCTCAGTGCATAATGGGGCATATGAATATGCAAAAAAATATTACACTCGTGGATATACGTAAGCGCACCGGCCCCCTCCCCCCTCTATTTTTGAAAAATATTTTTTTTATTCTAACGGTTGTTATATTTTTGCGTCAAAGAATCTTTTTCCGCGAAAATAAAAAAATCGATTTTGTATGCCCTAGAAAATATCATTTCCAGGTACTTAGAAAATTTCACCTCGGTGCTACAGCCGTTTTGAGGAAAATAATACATAAACTAGCACAGTGGCGGCTTGTCCATTTGGCGCCATCTACAGAAGCTCGGTGGTCACGTTTTGAACTACACATTCTTTTATATTTACCCGCAATTTACGTGAAAGTGTAAACGCTTATCACGGTGAAGACGTGAGTCATCGAGTTGAAATTTTGATATGTTGTAAAGACTGTTGAATAAAGACGATATGAACAGTTTCCAGTATGGGAAAGTCCAGGGAGGTAGTCACGTCCACTTTTTTAATTATTTTATTGAAATGTCAATTTGACAGTTGTCAATTCATTTGCTTTATTAACTTGGGCTTCACCCTCGTTGTCAAACTTTAAATTCATGAAAAAAGTACGACTTTCAAAACTAGTTGTAAAAATTACTATTTTCGCATTTTTTATAAATATGTGCTATTTTATTAAATTCAAAGTCGATTAATAAAGTGGCACTTTGGTGCATAGATATGTCACTTTGCTATATGGTAATGTCACTGTCAAATTCGAGGTTAGCAGGTTAGTTTTTGTGTCAGTTTGTGTCAAATTCGAGGTTAGCAGGTTACGTTTTGCGTCAATCTGTGTCAAAACTGACGAAAAACCTAACTTAATAACCTCGAATTTGACATAGACATACAGTGCCAAGTGCCACCAATATAATATTCATACGTTTGAATTTCACAGCCGCCCCTTATTGATGTTTTTAATGAACATGTGGTCAGTGTTGAATTCAGACTGATTACTCCGGGGGGGAAAATGAAACGTCTCGGGGGTATTTTTACCTATTCCTGCGCAATCCACCCATTCTTTTATAGATTAAAAAAACATGAATATGAAGTGGTAATGTTTCCGGGGGGGGGGGGGGGATTGTACTGCTCGGAGGGAATCCCCCCCCCCCCCGGGCACCACCCTGGATACACTGCATGTGGTACTTAATGCTTTTATATAAATGTTTGTTTATAAATACTGTAACGACCTTCCGGCCGGATCGCATCAGAACATTCCAGAACTTCGAGAAACGACCGTGGAGCCAGGTGCGACGGATGAGTCAGCGGCCTCGGTGATTAATACGCGTGACACGTCAGCGTTGCCGGAAGGCTCGAGACGTTTCCGGAATGAATCACCCAGCGATATAAATAAGGGCAGCGAAAATAACAGGGCATTTGCGAATCCAGCTTTAAAGCGTGAAGCTGCCAGATAAATAACTCGTGCCATATACATAATTGATGTTTAATCCGGTGTATAAATAAATAAGTGTATTCGTTGTTAGAAATAGTTCCTGTATTTATAAATAATTGGTGCGGCGTATAATTTTTAATATCCCCAGAACCTAAAACGTAACAATACTAATACAAAATGCGAAAAAATAGTATACACACTTCGTAAGGAAAGCTGTTTTACTAAACTTATATAGCTTTTTAAATTACTCGTTTGCTTCGCTCACTCGTACTCGATCTAGCTATATTCGTTTAGTAAAACTTTACTTTTCTAAAATTGTTGTGTAATATGCCCTAGTAGCACAGATTGTTGGGCCAACGTCGGGATATAGTTGGCATGGTTGGGTAATGGTTGGTAGATTTGCCAACTAATATCCTACGTTGGGCCAACATTGGTATAAAGTGAAATATTTGTTGAATTTGTCAACAATAATCATATGTTGCCCCAGCGTTGGGATATCATCAGCGTGCTAGGAAGATAGTTGTTCATTTATTAACAATAACCGTGTGTTGGCCCAACTGTAATATTTTGTTGTGAATTTTAGTTATTTATAACAGGGAAGTTGAATGAGTGAATACTGAAGCCAATTCATCAATTGGCAATTTATTAATTCCATCAGTAATTATGGCAAATTTTGGTATGATCATAAATAAATTTGTCTATTACGTTTATCAATCAGTTTGTGTACAACAGCTGACGCATGCCCCGTGATGTTAATGACGTATTGCGCATTGCGCGAGCCAAGCAACCGCCACCCAGCTAGCTGTTCGTGGTTTCTGCCCTCTGCAACGCGCCCGCCGCCCGGCGCCATGATCCATGCGAGCTTGCGTTGTTTGTTTTTGTACTTGTGGGTCCTTTTCTTTCTACATATCCAAGATTTGGTAAGTAAAATTAACAATAATATGATCCTCATGTACTGTAACTTATTTATGTTTTGAAATAACCCACATTATGGATAAATAGAAAAGAGACCTAACCTAACAAATTTGCTATAAATAATTTTGGCCGATATGAGTACCTACTTATTTATGTAGGTAAATCTTGTACTTTGTGATCACTCTTGTTTCTTATATATTCAATATTATAACTGTTTTTCTCAATTTTTAGAAGAATACACAAACATGTTTCACGATGTGGAGTTCGAAGGAGGCCTGCTTGGACTAGTTCGAGATGATGAGTGGTTGACATCGAGGAAGCAAGAAAGTTTTTGGCCTCCGTTTAAATTAACTTCACAATAAATGTTTGGTTAATGGAGATCCTGCATGTGAAACGTGGATGGTGTACGCTGTAAAGCGAATATTTTCTAGTACTGGTCAGTATACGAACGTTACACAGTAATCTTGCAGTTTTTGGATCTATATTAACACGTCTCAAAGTAGCACAAGTTGAAAAATAGATTGTTGCAATATTTCTTTCATACAGGATTGTTTTCTGTGCTCTGTATTTTCAGTATCGTTAATGAACCAATTAAAAAGCTTAGTTTTGTCTGCAAGTAGTAAAGAAAATGTAAACAAATTTTTGTTGAGTTCGGTTAAAACAATAGCAGTTTTCAAGAAAAATCGAGAATACAAATTTGTTTCTACATACAAACAGATCTTTATCTCATATGTAATTTATAATGTTTACATCATACCAGTAGGTATATTAATTGATAATAATTACTCTATTTTAAGGTATGTTATAACAAAATAACGTTCCAGGGAAATTATTTTTTTATAATGTTATTATGAAAAAGTAATAGTAATTTACGATTCAAGTAATGTTATCAAGCTTTTTACATTACAAGAGAATAGTATGAATGAACGAGCGACGTTACGAGCGGGTTCTTTAAAATTCTCGAGTAATGTAGAAAGCAGATAACGTTACGTATATCGTAACACGGTTTATTTTATCCTAAAATTCTATTTTTTAAAAAAGGAAAAATTGTTATTAGTGTCACTTACAACAGCGAGACTTATATCGGCTGTGGTGGTATCACTGGTAAGATGGTAACACCGTCAGGTTATGTTAAATTCGAGATTAGCAGGTTAAGTTTTGCGTCAGTCTGTATCAAGTAACAAACAGAATCTAACCTACTAACATCGAATTTGACATAGATTGACAATACACGTCAGTAGTGCCAACATGTGATTAAATGCTAATAAAGAATTGTATGTTATTTTTCTTAACGACACTAGTGTTGTTAAATGCACTTAACGCAACTTGTTGCTAAGGAGTTATGCTTATAATCATAGTAACATAATAGGATAAAATAAACACTATTTGTTTCCATTGAAAATTACAAGCGATAACTAGGAAAATGTAATTCAAAATCACTTTGACTTCAATTAGATAAGAAAACTGGTATGACATACAACGTTGAAAGCATTATAAACTAAGTGCCGCGATTGTTGTACACACCTTGGGCCAAAGGATCTAGGTTTGTACACTAACAATTTTGGGGGCTTATTTTGCTCATAATGCCCTTGATACTTTAATAACTATTAGCACCCCACACTACAACCTTAATTCTACTTAAAACTAGATAATGCAATAGCAATATAAGGTTTTAAAATCTATAAACCTTGCCTAAACTATAATAATTATATTTGTATTTTGAAGTGCGATTTATATTTGTAGCGGGTCAAATTTAAATGACGTGGTTTTAATATTAATTTTGTCTTTGCATTTCCAGAAAATATTTTAAAAGCAAGAGAAACGCTAAAGGAGGCCGAAAGTGAATCAGAACTAGTTTCTGCATCGGAAGAAACGAAGGTGAGAAAAAGGAAGGTGAAGAGAAGAATTTGATACAGCAGTGATGAT
Source organism: Agriotes lineatus (assembly GCA_940337035.1). NCBI lineage: Eukaryota > Metazoa > Arthropoda > Insecta > Coleoptera > Elateridae > Agriotes > Agriotes lineatus. The sequence continues at coordinate 18,419 of CALNHX010004522.1, read as the reverse complement.
AGTGGGGATAAAATAAATAAAATAAAATAACATAAACCTTATTTTCTGAACCTTGCAAGGTTGATATACTTGGTGCTTTTTAATATTGCTGAAAATGATTCGTTTTTCAAATATATTATAACTTACTTGTTTTATACAAGATTTGTAAGTATTGTATTTATGTTTTCCTGTATGTATAATAAATGGCATTTTTATTTACACTTGTTTATTTGTCTTTTGATACCTACCGATTAATACAGAAAGCTGAGTTAGATATTTGTTGGCTTTTGGTTGTTAAATTGTTGGATGCTGGTTGGGAATACTTTAATGTGTATAGTTGGCCCTCAGTTGGGAAATCGATGGTTGGGGTTTGACTGTAAAAGAGGACATTACATACTGTTGGCCAACTGTGGGACACTTCAATGAGCCAACGTTGGCCCAACCATTTTGTGCTACTAGGGTGTATACTATTTTTCATTTTTTATAAATATGTGCTATTTTATTAAATTCAAAATCGATTAATAAAGTGGCACTTTGGTGCATAGACATTTCACTTCACTATATGGTAATGTCACTGTCAAATTCGAGGTTAGCAGGTTAGGTTTTGTGTCAGTTTGTGTCAATCGAGGTTAGCAGGTTAGGTTTTGCGTCAATCTGTGACAAAACTGACGAAAAACCTAACTTGCTAACCTCGAATTTAACATAGATTTACAGTGCCACCAATATATTATTCATACGTTTGAATTTCACAGCCGCCCCTTATGGACGTTCTTAATGAACATGTGGTATACCTAATGCTTTTACATAAACGTTTGTTTATAAATACTAATACAAAATGCGAAAAAGTAGTATACATATACACTTCGTAAGGAAAGCTGTTTTACTAAACTTAGATAGCTTTTTAAGTTACTCGCTCGCTTCGCTCACTCGTACTCGATCTAGCTATATTCGTTTAGTAAAACTTTTCTTTTCTAAACTTGTTGTGTAATATACTATTTTCGCATTTTTTTATAAATATGTGCTATTTTATTAAATTCAAAATCGATTAATAAAGTGGCACTGTGGTGCATAGAAATTTCACTTTACTATATGGTAATGTCACTGTCAAATTCGAGGTTAGCAAGTTAGGTTTTGTGTCACTTTGTGTCAAATTCGAGGTTAGCAGGTTACATTTTGCGTCAATCTGCGTCAAAACTGACGAAAAACCTAACCTACTAACCTCGAATTTGACATAGGCTTAGTGTGCCACCAACATATTAGTCATACGTTTGAATTTCCACAGCCGCCTTTTTTAATGGACATGTGGTATAATGTTTTTCTATAAATGTTTGTTTATAAATCCTAATACAAAATGCGAAAAAATAGTATGTATACACACTTTGTAAGAAAAGTAGTTTTACTAAACTTATATTAGTAGTTTTTCTAAACTTATACAGCTTTTTAAGTTACTCGCTCGCTCGTACTCAATCAAGCTATATTCGTTTAGTAAAACTTTACTTTTCTAAACTTGTGTAATATACTATTGTTTCACAAAAATTTTAGGTCACTTGAAGTTGATTTTAACTAATGTTAAAGGGTCAGCTAACTTCACAGTAGAAAAAATCTCGTGTGATCATATATCTAATACTTACTATATTGCTAGCGGCTATGAGTGGGAAACTCACGAACGAAGTGAGACAGACAACCAACTCTTCAATGTATAATGGTGAGCTGTGCGCAAGCGCGGCGGCGTCGTCCGCCCAATGGGGAAGTGGTCAAGTTTAAAATTCGCTTCTAAAGGCGGAGTTCGAATTCTCACGCATGCGCACGAGACGCGTTATACTCTAAGTGAGACTATGTCGGCGCCGTAATGTTTTCAGGCGTTCCGAGGCCATACTAGCAATATATGTGTATTATATATATGGGTGTGATACACGCACACAACTTCCTTTTACAGTGATCTTATAATTAGCCAAAAATTAGATTTTTAATTTTTAAGAATTTGTCAAAAATTACAAATTCTATAGAAAGCGTACAAAATAGGGAGTTAGTTGAAGCCACAAATTTTCTCTAAAATTTTAAGCTGAATTCAAAAATGTAATAATATACCGGGTGTTCTATTTAAAATTAATAAAAAAATCGAAAAAAACAAAAGAAACACATTTTAGAGGTATTCAATTGGAAAAATCACCTCTCTCACATCTATACACATTAAAATGTAATAAAAATGTAGTTTGAAAAAAATTGTTAGCCGTTTTTGAAAAAAATCGAAAAAAACTGAAAAATCACAAGAGTAAACATCATACTTCAAAAGCTTGCTGTCGCATCTAGATAATACACAAAACTTATATATGAAGTTTCAACGCCATATATCTTTTCGTTTTTGAGATATTCTGTTCACAGACAGACACAGACACAGCCAGGCAGACTAATGAACAAAATATACTATTTTGGGGTTCAGGGGACTCTAACACGTGAAGATCTGTTGAAAACCCAATTTCGAATTTTTGGGGTGAATCCAATACTTCCTTTATCGTAAAAGGAAGTAAAAATCATACTCACACATACGAAGCAGTTACACTAACATGGCCACCTTTTGTGCAACAAAGAAGTGTATGAATACTTTTCGACGCACTGCTCGATGTATAATGTTTTTTTAATCAATCCTTGAAATTGTCATATCGAATACTATTCGAGATAAAAGTTTCTCCAGATAATATTTTAATTAAATGGTAAGTAGCAATGTGCATAAACGTGGATTCCAATAAAACTCCTTGTTTATTTTAAATTTTAGTCAGTAATTACAGCGTAAATTTTTAACACCATTCGCGGGTCAACCATCGACCGACGAGACGATGCCTTTACCTTTCACGGGTTACGACACATCAATAGGCCCGAACACAATACAATACCAGAAATCGTAGAAGGTTTACAAGTTATAACCCTGTAGCCCAGAAGCATAATTATAATTAAGTATAATTGTATAACGAATGGATTTGCGTTTGAACTATTTGAAGGAGCAATATTTTGCTAATCCGGTTCTGCTGCAGCCCCTTTTCGGGCTCCCCTCCACGCGCTCTGCGATTCAAGGATGTTGCGTTTAGTAGTCAGCTGAACGCGCGGTGTGGAACATGGCGTTTCACTTAACGCTTGTTTTGGTGTTATTTTCGCCGTATTTTCTGGCAAATACGCACGCAGAAAGTGAATTTGACCGACAGACCCTGTCCATAGCCAGAGACTTGCACACGGGGCCCCGAAAGACGTTTGTGTACACGGCAGAACCCGGAAGTGATTTGTCAAACCATGAGCGGCATAAAAGAGAAGTGTCAAACGCATCTGTCAGTAATGCAACAATAATCGCAAAGGTAGTTTGAAAAAATTAGCTTTTGTATTGATCTTTAAACAGGCGCTGCTATTTTCGCTGGCGGACGCGTGTGTTCGAATCCGCCTTTGTTTGCAGCCCTGTTGTTGTGTGTAATGGATTTTTGCCAAATATTTGTCCTTAGAAAACGTGCAGACTCATAGGAAAACGCAAAAATGAATTGGCTGTTTTCGCGTCAATTTGTCTGAGAGTGGCTATTCAACTTGTAGTAAACAACAATTCAGCAAACAAATTTGCTGACCTGTCACAAATATGACTACTATTGCTAATATTAGTGTTATAAATACAGCAATAAGTTGAACAAACTGACGTTTAGTGTAAACACTAGCAATATTTTCTGTAAACGGAATGGAAAAGCTCCAATCATTGCATGTTGTAGCGCAAATCTGAAATGTCAATAAAAGTAAGGTTATAATCTGATACACATTAAGCGAAAAGCCGCTACACCAAATAAGTCTTTATGGGTCTTGCTCGTGAAAAGCAACCATTCGATTAGGGTTATTACAAAGCTTGATATAGGAAATTGTTGTTGCGGTTATGATTCATAACGGATTTGCTGTTCTGGTTACAGTACGACAGTATGTACACTTTGTTGTGGCTCATCAGCACACCAATATGCGCCCTACAAGTTTCCACATAGAAGTAATGTAACTGCGTTATTTTGTCACTTTTTTGCAGTTATTAATGCATCTGAGGGTTTGACGTCGAAACTTGATTGCGATTTCGTTTATAAACAAAGCATTTACGCTGGAACTGCAACAAAATATATTATAATTAGAAAATATACTGAAATACTTCGTTATTGCATTGGCGATATTTTGAATAATTAAACTTTTTGGCACATGGAAACATACAGGTTTAAATCGTAAACTTCCGCTATCTAGGTGGGTAGCAACAATTAATTTCCGTTTTTCCACGACCGGGAGTAGAAGTCGGTTTCTATAGCATCAAAATTGTGACGGAAGTAAAACATTTACTCCCTAGAGACGAAATAAGACAAAAATTTCCCTAGGGAGTTTTCATTATGACTGACACAACAAGACTGACAAGAGTTCACAATTATGTCAAATTCGAGGCTATCAGGTTACGTTTTGCGTCAGTTTTGACACAAACTGACTCAAAACCTAACCTGCTAACCTCGAATTTGACATAATTGTGAGCCCTTTTCATAATGACTTACAATGCCACCAACTTTAAAATTTGCCATAGGCTACTATTTTAAAATTGTAACCAAAATGTCATAAATGAAGTTTAAAAATACAGGATTTTCGTTTTAAATATTCCTGTAACGTGAAAAAAATTGTATAAGCAACTCGGAGAAAATGCTATTTTGCTTCAGTGCAATTTCTGACTCGAGGGCGAAGCTTCAGTGCAATTTCTCGTCCTCATTGCATAATCTACTATTTTGTGGGATAGCAAGCATTATTTATCTTTGTTTAAGTATAGATGCATATCTCGGAAATATTACCCAAAAAAGTAGAATAGAGTTGTTCAATCCCTCAACCTGTGGAATGCAAGTTATATGTTCAAGTAACCTAGTAGTCATTCGCGAAAAAACAACCTCTATTGGCCAATTTAGCATTAAACAACTTTGGAATAGCGGACATTGCTTACAACGTATAGCCATGCCAAAAGTGGTTGATTTGTGGAATAAGTATGTAAATAGTAAGCACCATTTGTAATTTTTCCATGCCCAGAAAATTATCAGAAAGGCGAGCTCCCACTAATAAGGGATTTTTATTTTTGTGAAAGGGTTATGAAAACGCAATTTTTAAGTAAAACTAGTACGGTGATGTGGTTGCCCATTTTGGAAATTATTTTTATTGGTTGCTAACATAAGAATGATATAATTGTCTACTGTATAAACGATATGAACATAACCATAATTTGTAGTTTAAGTTTGAAATAATATAAGCATTTAACAATGAATAAAATACCAATTAAAACTGTTATTTAATTGCTGCCCCCATAACTGATGTAGGTAATTGTAGTTATAATAAAACCGCTTTTAATATACATACTTCACGTATCATTAATAAATAACGTAACGGTTTATATCGTAGCGGTATACTATTTGTATTTTGTTCTTTAAATAGTAGTGTGTTTATGAAACATAGAATAAATATATATTTTTGCATTTGTTCTCTAAAATGACTATTTTGCGAACTCAAAACACACCAAAAATGGATCTTTAGGGACCTAGTACTCCAAAATTGCTATGACAACACTTTAGAGCAGGGGTTCTCAAACTATTTTAGACACTGTACCCCTTTTTACCAACAAAAAGTTTTGGGTACCCCTTATCAGTAAGTAAACTGAAATATAAAAAAAAAATCTTAAACCTTTTTATTTAGTAGGTATAGTTTTAACCTGTGTAACTGAATTACTCGTCATGTTTAAATAAAACAAAGAGATATTGCTTACATACATTTTTATTATATTAAAAACAAAAATGGGGGAGGGGTGTACATCACAAAAGCTGATGCACTCTGCCCACCTGTCTACCGTCGCGCCACCACTATATATAATTTTTGACTTATACAGGGCGAGTCAAAAATTTCAAAATTTTCAAAACCTTATATTTTCGCGAAAACTTCATTTTTTTGGTGGAAAATTATACAGGGTGATATAAAAGGTCATTTTTTATGCAGAATTTTATTATACCCAATGCCATAGAAGTTTACACTTTTCCCGTGTGGTCTTAAGCACACAAATATTTTTTCCCCTATTTAAATTTAAAGGTTTGTTTTATTTTTTGTTGGCCTGCCACGTACCCCCTAAAAATTTTCGCGTACCCCCAAGGGGTACGCGTACCACACTTTGAGAACCACTGCTTTAGAGGATTCTTTTTATTAACACACAATACACAATAACAATACAAAACAATACTATGTCAAATTCGAAGTTATCAGGTTAGGTTTTGCGCTAGTCTGCAAAATCTAACCTGCTAATTTCGAATTTGACATAGACTTACAGTATCACCAACTAGCTCCGGCATATTATTTTAAAATCATGACCACCCTTGACCAAGATAATTTTTGACATTCCGGCATTTCAAAACAAATTTTTAAATCAATTTGGTGGTTTAGAGAACTCGTGCCAAAAATCTTGTATGGAAAATAGTTTTAGGGTACTTCTCCCATTAAAAACTCGGTATTTTCGTCGCCTCGTCTTTAATTACGATTCGTTACCTAAAACTATATTTTGCATACTTTATACATAAACAGCTAATTTATTATGTAGAAAACTATTGACGTGCTGTTGTTATTTTCAAAATATTTTAAATATATTTTTAAAAATAAACAATTAGAGTAGGCCATGATCAGATTATTAAAAGTGCGTATGACCTACACACATCCACGTGCTTTCTGGCATATTATAGGCTATTCACTTTCGATATCAATTGCCAAATGTCAAAATTAAAATCGCCGTTTATAACTGTATGTCACTGAAAGATTGCGAGTGTCAAAGATATTTTAAATAGGTTAGGTAGGTTATCGTTCCAGATTTTCGTCAGATTACAAAATATAGAGAGAATATAATTTTGAGCTAGTCATCACTTGGCTAATAGGACTTTCTACCATGCTGACAATAGAGCGACTCACTATTGTCGATTTGGTACAAGCTAACTTGGTTTTGTTTCACTTGTCAAATAAAATAATTTAGAACTGTCAGTTGATTTTTCTAGGTTAGGTCGAGCGTTTTCAGTATAAAAAGCAACAAACATTGATCATTAGCATTCATACTGAAGTAATAAAATAACATTAAGCTTTTTATGGTACATATGAAATCATTATATTCTCTTCCTAAATGTAATTCCTAGTACGCCTCTAATAATCTATACTTTTTTTAAATGAGAATGTAATTTGTTAAATTTTGAAGCAATCATCGTCCCTTAAATTTAAGACATTGACTAATAGGACCTTCTGCCATACTTTCAATATAGCGACTCGCGATTTTCGATTTGGTACGAGCTAACTTGGATTTGTTTTCGTGTTAAATGAACTAATCTAGAAATGTCTGTTGATTTTTTTAGGTTAGGTCGCGCGTTTTAAACATAAAAAGCAACAAAAAGTGTGTTTGGGACAAACATTGACCATTAGCTTTGATACTCGCGTAATACGGAAACAAAATACGACTTTTCCTAAAATGTAGCAGTACGATTTCGGCTATAACTTTGGTCACAGTTATTGTAGTCCTTTTGTTGGAAATATTATCAGGGGTAATATAATAAGTAGTACGATTATTTTTTGATGAATATTATGAGTTATATAATCCCAAAGTTGAGTTGACGAGTTGTATTTTCTTGCATTGGAATTATAACTAAATATAATGATTTAAAGTATATATGTAGTACCAGAAAGAGCATAATACTATTTTAATTTTTTTTATTTCAAATTTTACATACTGCCATCTCAATAAATTGAAAATTACCATTAAAACATATATTAATACCAACAAATGTCATGTTTGACAATTGATATCTAAAGGGAATGAACTGTTGCTCCAGTGGCCTTCTGGCTAATGGTCATGTAATGTGATTATACAGGGTTATTCAATTTCGTCGCTCGCCATTGGGGTTTCATAAACGGTAGGAGATGCAAGGTCCGTTAAATTGGGACAATGTTGCAGATGCTGTATAGTTTTCAAAAAAGAAATTGAACTTAAACTGCCTTAGTTTTCGAGTTGTCCTAAAAAACAAAAATTGTGATTTTTCGTTTTTTTTATTACGTTGCTTAGTAATGTTACTTTGAACAAAAATGTTTATGCAAGAGATATACATTTGGTGGTATGAATAAAAACGAAGTAGATGCTAATGCTACAATTTTAAGGATCTACTTCCAAGTATCTGCTCCATCATGAAGCAACTGGTCAGTTCCGGTAGTATTTGCTTAACGTCGAAGTATTTACTACACCCCTTGTAGTATCTACTTTTATTCCGTAGTATTTGCTTTAAAATGTGTAGCATCTTCTCACTTTGACTTCTGCTCGAGAATTTGCAGGTTGTTGAAAATTTTCATATGGATCGTTCAAAAATTTGGTGCAATTATGTAAAATAAATCCATACATAATATATCGTCATATTCTATCAGTTTTAATCGGATTGTAACATGTGAGCAAACGAAAATGAAATCAAGCTTGGCTTTGAAATATTTGTTTTATGTATAATATGTTGGTGAGACTGTAAGCCTATGTCAAATTCGAGGTTAGCAGGTTAAGTCTTGCGTCAGTTTTGACACAGACTGACGGAAAACCTAACCTGATAACCTCGAATTTGACATAGACTTACAGTCTAACCAACATATCATTCATTAAACAAATATTTCAAGGCCAAGCTTGATTTCATTTTCGTTTGCTCACATGTTATAATTTAACACTGGGAATCTTCTTTTTAACTGCCCAAAGCATCTTTTTATAATAACACGTGCGCTTCCATGTATTTTATTAAAATATATTTCAATATTTGTTGAAGGAATTTTAAATGGTGTAAGCATCCAAGGAGTTACAGCAAATCCGAAATCACCCAAAAGACAAACTCTTTCTTGATTGTTATACATAATAGGGTAGATGAAAGAATTGTACCATATTCTAGAATCGTGGACAGATTCAGGCCATGTTGCATCAACGCTGGTAAATATTTCTGTACTGTTATACGTGGCTTGTACATTTTTTACTTCCCTCGTTTTCCTTTATTGACATTTATTTGCAATCTGCCACAGTAGCAATAAGCAAATCAGATAAATACAGAAATGTAACATTGCACTAGAAGTAACGTGTGAGAGAATGTCCTTTGACATTCCTCGTTGTGATTAACTTATATAAATAATTACAATGAATACTACCTAAGTTAATTAGTAACGTGTGGGTAGATCTAGCGGTTTAAAGCGTTACATGTACAGTCGTGTGCAAATAAATCTGGGACAATGGTTTTTTCATATGTAGGTTGAGTTGAGAATTGAAGAATATCTCCATGGATTTTCTGCTACCAGAAAGAGCTACATTTTCATTTACTTGTCAAAGTTTAATGTAACTCTTTCTGATAGCAGGAAATCCATGGAGATATGCTTCAAATCTTAACTCAATTTACATATGAAAAAACCATTGTCCCAGATTTATTTGCACACGACTGTACATTGAACCTAAAAGAAAAAGGGATTTAAAAAATGCTTGAAAAGTTATACTTTATGTAAAGTTACCGGAATATGATATAAATATATGATATAAAATATCATCATTGTAGCGTTGTCTTGCATTATACGGAAGGGGCCATAATTATACGGAAGGGGCCATAATCTATATATATATATATAAAACTGAAAGTCCTGACTCGCTCATTCATTCATTCACTCACTCATCAACGCCCAGCCCAAACCCTTGGACTTAGAAAGCTGAAATTTTGACTTGAAACTTCGTAGAAGTACTCCTGAAAACAAATAAGCAAACACGTATTTGGGGTAAATAAACCTAAAAATCGATATGGGTGTCGTTATTGAGATTTTTTAGGACGTTTATTGCGAAAACGGCATTTGAAATTTGGCAGACAGATTTCTCATAGGGAGTAGTCATCCGCTAAGAAAGGATTTTTGAAAATTCAACCCCTAAAGGGGTAAAAAAGGGGTTGGAAATTTGTTTCCTGAAGGTGAAAATAGGAGATGGCGGGACGGTACGGGAAGGGACGGGACGGGACGGGACGGGACGGGACGGGATGGGACTAGACGGAAAGGGATGGGAATGGATGGGAGGGGAGAGGAAGGAACGGGGCGGGACGGGACGGGAACAAAAGGGATGGGATGGGATGAGAGGGGGGAAGGGAACGGGGCGAGACCGGACGGTACGCGATGGGAAGGAAAGGGGTGGGATGGGATGGGAGGGGGGGGAAGGACGAGACGGGAAGGGACGGGACGGGACGGGACGGGACGGGATGGGACTAGACGGAAAGGGATGGGAATGGATGGGAGGGGAGAGGAAGGAACGGGGCGGGACGGGACGGGAACAAAAGGGATGGGATGGGATGAGAGGGGGGAAGGGAACGGGGCGAGACCGGACGGTACGCGATGGGAAGGAAAGGGGTGGGATGGGATGGGAGGGGGGGAAAGGACGAGACGGGACGGGACGGGACGGGACGGGGCAGGACGGGACGGGACGGGACGGGGCAGGACGGGACTGGACGGGAAGAAAAGGAAAGGGATGGGATGGGAGGGGAGGGGAGGGAACGGGGCGGGACAGGACGGAACGGGAAGGAAAGGGATGGAATGGAATGGGAGGAGTGGGGAAGGAACGGGGCGGGACGGGACGGGAAGGAAAGGAAAGGGACGGGACGAGACGGGACGGGAAGGAAAGGGATGGGATGGGATAAGGGGGCGGGGCAGGACGGTACGGGACAGGAAGGGACGGAACGGGAAGGGGCCGGAAAAATCGACGGGGACGGGAAAAGGGGCGGGGACGGGACGGGGACGGAGACGGAGACGGGGATTTTTAAAAATTCAACCCCTAAAGGGGTAAAAAAGGGGTTGAAATTTTGTAATATCAAATTTTGAACTAAGTCATTCAAAGTTTTTGAAAATTTGTCCCCTGAAGGTGAAAATAGGAGATAACGGGACGGGAAGGGAAGGGAAGGGATGGGAATGGATGGGAGGGGAGAGAAGAAAACGGGGCGAAACGGGACTGGAAGGAAAGGGATGGGATGGGATGAGAGGGGGGAAGGGAACGGGGCGAGACGGGACGGGGCAGGACGAGACGGGAAGGGAAAGCATGAGAAAAGGGGTGGGAGGAGAAGAGAGGAAACGGGGCGGGATGGGAAGTGAAGGGACGGGACGGGATGGGAAGTGAAGGGACGGGACGGGACGGGACGGGAAAGAAAGGGATGAGATTGAATGAGAAGGGGAGAACGGCGCGGGACAGGACGAGACGGGAAGGGAGGGGACTGGACGGGGTCGGAAAAAGGGGCGGGGACGGGAACGGAGACGGGGATGGGATGGAATGGGATGGCAGAAAATAATTAGTCATTATTTAATACACAAATAACGAACCTCGCGCGTACGAAGTCGCGGGTAACAGCTAGTTATATACCGGGTGTCCATTCTCAAAGTCGAACATAGAGAATTAACATTAGTGCATTCACTCGTTCTTCATTGAAATAATTCATTTTTCTGTAGATAAGTTTAACAGACGTTGATAGAAAATACCTGATTTACGCCAACTAATTACCAATTTTTTTGACAAAAGCTATCGAACTTGAGAAGCAAGGCATAGCATATTTAACAATTCTCAAGCTTTAAATTAATATTTTAAAATAAAAACCTCATCTTGAATATTATTATTGGTATCATTTGATGCGCAATAATTTTATCTTTCCATTGATACCATTACCTTCCCTGTAAGTTGAATTGGCGAGCAGGAATTGGCAAAAACGTTCAATACAATGTTAATCGCCTATGTTCGACTTTGAGAACGGACACCCGGTATAACAGCAATAAGATAACATGAACAACAAAATAAACTAGAAGAAAGAGATGACCATACGATAAAATTATTTTAGTAGGCATGTTTAGTTGACACATGTCATAATTAAATTAAGCGTCGAGAATTGTCGAATATTTGCTACTATGTTTATCTCTTCTTTACTCAAGCAATACATGTTATTTTCTTGTTCATATTATCTCATTGCTGTTATATTTTACATTTTCAAACAAAAGTTACCGTAGCAATATCAGTGAAGCTGCTATTATACCAACTTCGCTAACGTCAAGCAAATACTAAATTTCTTCTTAAAATCGAAGTATCTGCTGTAAGAAGTCGGTACTTCAAATTGTAGTAAATACTTTAGTATTTTAACGAAAGTGCTACTTGGTGTAGTAGGTTCCGGAAAAATTAAAAGTATCTACTTTGAAATTTAGTTTCTTCTTAGTTTTGAAGTATATACTTTATAGAAAATGCTAATACTTCTAGTATTACCATGTACTTCGTTTTTATTCATACCACTCATTATCTTTGAGATATTGATCCTAACTTTCCTATTTTAATGCACATCAAGGGTGGTCATGGGTAAAGCTGATAATTATATGCACTCAAATGTACGAAAATATGCGCATATAGGTATATGCATACATTTTGTCGAGTATATGCACTCAAAGTTATAATATATGCACATAATATGCTCTAATATTTTTGAAAATAAGTAGGAGTATTCTAAATAATGTAATAATTTTAATTATTTTGTATGAGTATATTTATTTCTCTAATTTTTATTCAAAGACGTCATTCATTTTAACGTTTGACGTGGACTGCCAACGCAACGTTTGACGTGGACTGCCAACGCCAACTTCACGTTGTAAGCCAACATAAAAATGAGATTTTTTCCTAACCCCGCCAGACTATTATTCGTGATTCGCCCAATACTCGAAGTTCGACTCTTGAAACGGATTCTATGTTGGCTGATTCCTTATACATTGCTTGTATGGGAAAAGTGGGTTTGGTGGCAGTCTATGTTTATATAGTCAAAGATTTTAACAGGGACTTCCCCTTTCCTCTGCTTATTTCGATACGCGCACTGTACTCGAGCGGTAGAAAGTGAAAGTATATATCTCAGTATTCTCAGTTGCACACAAAATTTTTATTAATAAATTTAATGAAATGGTAAATTTCACAAAAAAATCTCAAAAAGTGCATACATTACAAATTATCGCTAAATATAACCAAATATGCAAAATCCAGAAATTATGCTCAAAAACGTATAAATATGCAAAATATGCAAAATAAAACTTGGCTTAAACGATTTGTTTTCACATAATTAGTATATATATGCAAAAAGTTTCGCCGGCATATCAATTATACAAAATATGCATTTGCCATATAATATCAGTTTTAGTCATGGGCCTATGGCTTCATTAAGAAGAGTAGTGAAGTCACTGATTAAAGGCGTGCTAAACTTATTTTCATAAACAACTGAGATATGTGATAAATATTTTCTTTGTTTTCCGATTCAACATTCATGGCCTATTATAAACCAATCTTCACATATTTCGGTTATTGATGAAAATAAGTGTAGAAAACCTTATATCAACAACCCAAACATAACCTAAGCTAAGTTCCCGTCATAAATAAACATTTTAAAGTGTCGCCACTTTGAAACGAAGATTTTCTGATAAATTCAGGGGAAAGACTACTTCTAAGAAAAAATTCAGTAGAATCTAGCATGTTAACATTGATTTCGGAGGCTTTCACGGCCATTGTCATTAAGTTACAAACGACTTCCGGGATTGGACCGTGTCATTATTGATGTCTAAGAACTCGACGTTTCGCCAACTTTCGTAAGGGGCTTCATCAGAAGAAGCAAAAGAGCACGGTAACTCAACGTGTAAACCACGCCAGATTCGAAACTGTTGCAAGGGAAGGGATAGAAGAGCATGGTAACTCAACGTGTAACCCCACGCCAGAGGAAAAACTCTTCTAACAATCGGAAGGTCTCGCAATCCCGTCTTTCTCCTTCCCATCGTTAGAAGAGTTTCGCTTATGGCGTGACACGTTGAGTTACCGTGCTCTTCTATCCCTTCCCTTGCAAAAGAGCTTCGCCTCTGTCGTGGCTTACACGTTGAGTTGCCGTGCTCTTGCTCTTCCTCCTGATGATGTATCTTACGAAAGTGGGCGAAACGTTGAGTTCTTTTCCCTCAATAATGACACGGTTTAATCCCGGAAGTCGTTTGTTACTTCATGTTAACATTGTTTCCATAACTCAAAAGTGTCACAATTTCGAAATGGGAGCTTTTCGACAAATTCGGTTGATATATTTGAGACTTCCAGAGGCAAGGCTACTTACAGAGTAGGCAAACACCCGTTTTTTTTTTAAATTTATTGCCCACTGGGTTTCTTCGGGTTGCTGGGGTTTTAGATAAATTCGCTGTTTTTGCATTTAGGTATCCCAAGTAAAAACCCGAATGGATATTTAAAAAGTTAGATGCTTGGGTATTGGGTAGTTTGTAGAGATGTCGTACCCGGTCTAAAATCAAACCCCCGGGTACCGGAAACGGTACCCCCGGTACCCGGATACTCTCCGGTATCCGAAATATATTACAATAATGTTAGCGTACATCGGAACATCCGAGGTGGCTACAATTTCTTTCTTTTCGCCGCGTGTTTTAAACTGAAATAAATTGAAATAACCTACTTACCAATTCAAACTGTAAGTCGTCTGTTATCTGTAAATATTTTCACACTTCCAAGTGCTATCAAATACAAGTACGTGCCGTTTTATCCAAAATTCATAGCAGCATCAACATCACACAGATGATGTTTAGGTTACTTCATCCCATACTGACGCAATTTAATGGTACAGGTTGAATATTTCCGTGAAGCTAATTTATTATATGAAACAAGAAACATTATGTGGAATAAGTTTCTTGTTATTACCTTTGTAGTTATAACTACATGGTTAATGATTTTCTAGAGCTTATATGCCTAGTGTTAGGTTTTATCATCTTACAAATTACATAATTTACTGCTACCCGGCTACCCGCCGACATCATCCCTAGTAGTTTGTAATTTACCATGAAATATACAAATCAACATTCTTTAAATATGTAAATCATGTATTAAATGCAATGGGGTTATACGTATACTTCAACTTTAGAGTAGGTTTAAGAAAGTATGTTTTACAGTAAAGGATTTCCATTGTCAATTCTGAGAGACTTCTACCAAAAAGGTTTTTTGGTAGCAAGTATAGTTTTTGAGAAAAATCGCAAAGGGGAATATATAGATATTTTCCGCCAATGGTACTAGAACTGACACATTATTGACAAAATTTTGTTGAGCAAAATCAAACATTCCATTACATCAGCCGTTGCTGGGTAATATACAATAAAACTGTACAGGAATAATTCAAACATTTCATTACATCAGCCGTTGCTAGGTAATTACAATAACACTGTACAGGAATAATATTCCGGCCTAGGCAGGGAATATTCGAGTAGGCTACTATTTTCTAATTTTATTTTTTAATTACTCATCGATCGGCTGAAAAAAAGTATGTGTATCTTGGACAAAAAGCAACATTCCCAGACTCCTGTGTTGTTGGTTGGCTCGGCCTCGGCCTTCGCCTCGCCCAACAATATTCACAGTCGTCTGGGAATGTTACTCATTTCGTCCTAGATACACAATGTACTATTTTATAAATAGTGTTGTAGATGTATTACATAATTGCCTATACTTTGTGTAAAAGATAATTTTTGCCCGGTGCTAAGAATCGTGTTGGGTGCCCTTAGAAAACTGCCCTCGGGACAGTTTCATTGCAACCAACACTCGACCTTTCGCGTGTGCAAAATTATCGGTAAGTATTAGGGATGTCGTACCCGGTCTAAAATCAAACCCAGGTACCCGAAAGCAGTACCCGGGTACCCCCGGGTACCCGAGATATATAACAAAAATGTTAGTGTACATCTGAACATCTGAGGTAGCTACAAATTCTTTCTTTTACGCCGCGAGTAATAAATTTAACTAAATTGAAATAGTACCTACTCGCCAATTCAAACTGCAAGTCGTCGGTTATTCGTAAATATTCTCACACTTCCAAGTGTTATCAAATTCAAGTACGTGACTTTTTGTCCGAAATTGGTAGCAGCATCAATCAACATCACACAGAGGATGTTTATGTTACTTCATCCCATACTGACGTACTATTGACGGGTCGAACATTTCCGTGAAGCGGATTTATTGCCTTCCTTACGTATATGAAACAAAAAAACATTATGTGGTATGGGATCACCCAATTTGATTATTGTTATTACTGCATGGTTATGTTTTTCTAGCGCTTATTCCTATTATTTTATCGTCTTCTCCGAAAAAGGTGACATCCTGGAAATTACATAATTTACTAGTCGGGTACCCGGGTCCTGAAACTACACCCGGCTCGACTTATTACCCGGGTCGACCCGGGTACCCGCCGACATCCCTAGTAAGTATGTCTCGGCTCCTAATGTTATATTACTATTGAAAAGTTTCTTGGAACTATAAAAATAGTGTAAATTCAAATTTTAATTGAATCAATATTATTATGATTTCCTACAAGTGTTTACTTCTTACCTTCACGCCCGCTATCTTCCTTATTTATTTCTGGTCGTTTTAAAAAGTTTCTCAATTAAACTACTCTTTACAAGGATTGTTTTTGTATATTTTAAGATAAGAAGTGAAAAATTATTGTAGGAAATACTATTAATAATATTTTTCGATAAAAATTTTGAATTTTTACTATTTTTTATGGTTTTTTAGCAACACTTTCTAATAATTTTTTCGATAAAAGTAGACCTGCTATAATTTTTCAATTACTTGCATTAATTTTTGATCGCAGTAGGCTACTGGTATATGGTAAGAACGTATTTAAAAATTTCAGAAATTACTTCTAAAGGATAGTACAATCTTTGTATATTAATATACAAAGGTACAATTGACCAACATTTGAAATAGTTCAGAAAATAAATGAGGAAGATACAAGGGTACAAGTGAAACACTGTATATAATATCTAAATACTAAGTTCTAAATCTGCTCTTTATTCTTTTGATAATCACCATGTACTTCTGTTGAAATTGAAAACCCTTCGCTTGCTTACACTGCCGAAGTGGGTCCAGTTAGTGCTTACAATACCAGGTTCCCGGGCGAATTTTGTTCGGTATTGAAAACCAGCATTGATGTAGAAAATACTGATATTTCGATATTAACATGTTCCTGTAAAAGTTATATTTTCTAAAAATATTTACTAAGTACAGTTAAAAATAAAATGCCGATGGGGCCACAATTATACCTAACAGCAATGAGATAACATGAACAAGAATATATAACACGTATTGCTTGAGTAAGAAAGAGATAAATATAATAGCAAATATTCGAGAAGGCTTGACGCTTAATTTATTTATGACATTTGTCAACTAAACATGCCTACTATAATAATTTTCTCCTATGGCCATCTCTTTCTTACTCAAGCATTCTATTTTGTTTTTCATGTTATCCCATTGCTGTTATATATAATTATGGCTCCATCCGTATGTCTCATAATGTGACCAATAAATCAAAATGTACACATAGACATTACCCAGAGTTCACACAGTTCTCAAGCCCGGCGTGGTGCGACGGCGCGCACGATGTGGTAAACAATACATTCCTTCTCCAAAGTTTTTGAGAGCACATTTTAATATCGAAAATTAGTATTTTGTCAACAATTTGAACTTATTTGTTAGTTGGTTTATGAGTTACACATATTTTTTTTTATGTTTGTATAATTTATTACTTGATATATTTTGATCTACTTTATTTATTAATCTACTTATAAAGAAGAAAATGTTAAGTTAATGGAATTATTATGGAATAATTTTAAATAGTATATAATGATACTAGTCTTTAAGTACGCCTTTAAGGCACATGCGACGAGTTTAAGAGCACGACGCAAAGCGGAGAGTTTAACGTCGCTAGTGCTTTAATGACAGTTATACACGTGTATCATACGCTATTTTTTCTACGATCGTAACAGAAATATAAAAACTTAGTTCGGTGACACTTTTCCGTCACATTGTGTTAGATATTCTAGGTTATTTTGACATTCAAATTTACGGTAAAGCGTGTTTTAATATAATATTAAAACACGCCACCAATGGCAAGGTGCTAAAAAGACCGAATTTGGGCGCTAATATTAAGAGTGCTACAAACGTCACTTTTGACACCAGAAACTGTGCAAAAAGTTGTAATTTGACACGATCGTAGAAAATTAGTATGTATATTACATAACAACTTTAGAAAAGTAAAGTTTTACTAAACTAATATAACTTAAAAAGTTATATAAGTTTAGTAAAACTAGTTTTCTTACGAAGTGTGTATAGTATTTTTTCGCGTTTTATATTAGTATTTATAAACAAACATTTATAGTCTGTTCACTAAACATAAAAACACAAAGTGGCCTTTGATTTCTAAAATTTCATGAGTGTACTTCCAAAATTCATCTTTTGTCTAGGAATGTATTTACAGAAAGTTACTAAAACAAATAGGTTAAAATAGGTTAAGAGTGTGACATTTAATTAGCATCTGTCATAACTACTTTTA